>JARQOC010000003.1:96069741-96155671 GCA_033576535.1 Allobates femoralis
TAAACTGTCGTCAATATCAAAAGAATATTATGTATGTAACATTAGTTTAGAAATTAATCTATGTATCATTTATCTATGTATCAATCTATTTATCTATGTATTAATTAACTACAAAAAACACCTAACTAACACCTCTGAACAGAATAAAGCAAGGTGCAAACTAATGAATGCATAAGATGCAAAAACAAAAAATGCAACAGCAATTCTCACACATGGAGGAATAAGTAGTCCTAAGTGCCAAAATCAGATAAACAGCTTTTATTTATATGATGCTTTTAAAGTAAGGATGGTTTCTGATTCTGAATGTAAAATACAGTTTTAGACACTCCATAACCACTGGGTCACCCTGGCGAAAGATGACAGTATCTAGTCTTGTCATGTTGATCACACCTAAGTACACACACTACACACTGTAGCCCTTGTTGCTGCAGCACAGGGTTCCATGAGGCAGAGAGACCAGCATTCATGACATACGTTCAGCGCTGACCAATCTGAGGAGTGGCGCGCGCAAAGGCGCCATATTTAAAATACACTGAGCGCCTTGGCGTGCGCCACTCCTCTGATTAGTAGCTGCGTTCAGCGCCAACCAATCAGAGGAGCGGCATGTGCCAAGGCTCCATATTTAAAATACACTGAGCGGCTCACAGTGTGTTTTAAATGTGGCGCCTTGGCGCGCACCGCTTCTCTGATTGGTTGGAGCTGAAAGCGGCGACCAATTAGTGGAGCGGTGTGCACCAATGCGCTCAATGTACTTTAAATATAGCGCCTTTGCGTGCGCCACTCCTCTGGTCGGCGCTGAACGCGGCGACCAATCAGAGGAGCGTCACGCGCGAAAGCGCCATATTTAAAATACACTGAGCGGCTCACAGTGTATTTTAAATATGGCGCCTTGGCACGTGCCGCTCCTCTGATTGGTCGGCGCTGAACGCGGTGACCAATGAGAGAAGCGGCGCGCGGTTTGATTGCCGCTTCTCTGATTGGTCGCCGCGTTCAGCACGACCAATCAGAGGAGCGGCGCGCCCCAAGGCGCCATATTTAAAATACACTGAGTGGCGCATAGTGTATTTTAAATATGGCGCTTTGGCGCACGACGCTTCTCTGATTGGTCGGCGCTGAATGCGGTGACCAATCAGAGGAGCGGCGCACGCCAAGGCGCTCAGTGTATTTTAAATATGGCGCCTTGGCCACGTCGCTCCTGATTGGTCGGTGCTGAACGTGGCAACCAATCAGAGAAGCTTGGTGCGGTTTGAATGCCGCGTCTCTCATCGGTCGCTGTGGCAACCAATGAGAGGTGCAGCATTCAAAGCACGAGCAGTTTGAATGGCGTGCCTCTCATTGGTAGCCGCGGCAGTCAAACCGCGCGACAAGCTGCCGTGGCGACCAATCAGAAAAGTACCACGGCTTGGCGCCGGGGGCACTACCGCTGCGAGCAGCTGACGCCGGTCATCTCCCGGCTAGCTGCGGACCTCTGTGCGGCAGGCGGCCGCGGCTGAGCTACTACTGCACAGAGGACGATGGACGCGGCTGTCGCCAACTTTCAGCTTGGCGCAAATTTTTAATGCGCGCAGCTGTTTTGTATACTCCTAGCTCATTGGTGGCTGCCGCTGGAGGCCACCAATGAGCGTTCTGGCACTGGCGCACGTTTTCCGTGACAGACGGAGAACCTTAGGCAATTATATAGTAGATATATATGACTATACAATTTAATGCAGGTTGGGAATCCAACTACCGTACAGCAAGTTACAACTGCCCTTAACTGTTCCTGCAGTACTTGGTGTGTGAAGTGGTCTGCACTCTACAGGTCAGTGCGGTGGAGTTTTTAGGTGCACTACAGTAAGCCCAATACTGAATACGCCCTTTATACCTGGGGTTCATCTTTGTTGACCTGGCAAACTAATATGATAGCAATAGATTTCCTGCCATACCATTAATAGATCCAAGAACCCAAATTTCAAATCAGAGTTCACTTTCTCTTAGGTTGCCTGCCGACCATGGCTAATGAGTCTATCCTGCCCCGGATATGCTTAGTCTGGCTCTTTAGTTGAAATTTGTATGGCATGGTTTGTGCTTCTGTTTACAAACAATACTGTCAGCATAGGTCTGTACTTTTTCAGAGCACCCAAGCTCTTCCCCCAAATAAAGGAGATACTGATCATTAACAGTACTAAGGCTGCCTTCACATTTGCGTTTGTGTCTGCATGCGGAGAGCATGCATATGCAAATGCAGTGCAAACGCTGCCATACTGATGTAAATGCAGCGGAGATTTTCCGCATGCGTTCACATCAGTATGGTGCCCGGCCAGCCAATCAGCGATCTCGGCGGTGGCCGGGAGGTTGAGATCAGCAGCAGAAATCCTCCTCCTGGCCGCGGCTGATCTCTCGACGGTGTCGGCGTGGGAGATTTGAAGAAACAGCTGATCTGACACCTGTTTAAATCTCCAGTGCCGACACCGCCAGGAGGAGGAGATCTCCGGCTGCTCCAGTTGATCTCCTGGTGGTCACCGCTGATGTCCCAGGAGATCAGAGACGGCCGCGGGGAGATATTTCAATGTGATCTGCAGTGTTCTCCTGCGCTGTCATGCGGAGGACACTGTGGATCCATTGAGATCCTTGCATTTTTTGTGTGCTTGCGGTCGCTTGCTGATAAAACATGCACCCGCAACTGCACAAGAAATGCTGAATGTTGCAACCGAACGCAGAACCGAACGCAGCCAAACGCAGGTACCATGCATTCTCATGTTAAACATAGGAATGCAGTGCGCATGCGCTAGGTTGCATTCGGAACGTTGCATTCACAAACGCAAATGTAAAACCAGCCTAACACAACTACAGTGACAGTAACAGTTGTACATAGGAGCTCTGCAGATATTATATAGTGTATAGTGCAAGTCGATATGTACATCCAGTGCCTCTATGATGATATTTCAAACTTAAGAAATTAATTTTTGCATTTTTTCTCCATCTAGTGTAGATCGCTATGACTTCTTACAGCCAAGACTCATTTCTTCAGAAAGTAACACATACACATTTATGGTTGATCACTTCTAGTTCATTCCCCTTTTCTTCTACACTTCTGCACTGTGCTGGATGAAGAAGAATAGCAACACAGTGTTGCCATTCTGGCCCCATTTAGTATAATATCCACTATTTTGACCACTGTCACTTTATAATAACCTCTATTTATAGTTGCCATAATGTCCCCAATGGTCGTTCTCATTACATTGAAAGTAAAGGAAAATAAACAGCAACCATGTTTCTTACCTGTCCCCTCTACCATGAGTAGCAGCTTCCTCTTCCTCCTCTCCTCCTCTCCTCTTCCATCGTCTAACAACGACAGCACATAGCAGTGACACCATCGCACTGTCTGCCACTGCTCTACATTAGATGCTGGTCTCTGTACGGATGGTGGTGTTTACAAGTATTATGGGCAAGGAGTCAGTGGCTATTCACACAAGAGTTTTCAATTTGCTTGGACGCACATCCACCTGATTAGCTCTGACCACTCCGGGCCCGGTCTTGGTCGCATAGTTTCAGATCATGATTGTTATGCCCAAGGTAAAACCCATCTAAGGCCCCTTTCACATCAGCGGTAAACGCTGATCACGGCAGTTGCGGTGAAAAAAAACACAACGGCCGCACTTGCGGTTCACCTGCGGCAAGCCCCATTCAATGTCTATAGGGCTTGCGGCAGGTGCAGTGTAGTTGCTGTATCGGCACTTGCCGCAGGTATGCCACGGTTTTTTCGTGGCAGCACCTGCCGCAAGTGCCGAAATTGCACTTGCCGCACCTGCTGCAAGCCCCATAGACATTGCATGGGGCTTGCCGCAAGTGTGCTGCGATCGCGGCCGTTATGCGATAATCACGGCAGTTGTGGTTTCTTCACCGCAACTGCCGCGATCAGCGTTTACCGCTGATGTGAGAGGGGCCTAATATGTATGGCTGACTTAATTTTTGGTCTTTATTCTCTGCATCCCATCAGTGCTTGACTTAAGTCATTGTATGCAGAATGTGAATTTGTTTTGACTAAAGTGACTGCTCACAAATGTAGCTTGGAAACTGACTATAGGGAATGAATGCCTATAGGAAATTAGATTTTTCTAGAAATCTCATAACATTTCACCAACCTTTCACTAAAGCCTATCACTCCACTGATCATTACTGTTGCCTGCATAAAACCAAAGACTATCTACTTAATTATAGCAACAGTAAAGCTCTGTGTGCAGTATTTACTGAATCAACAATTAAACTATAGTAAATCAATCTCAAAACATAAATATTAGATAGCTATTGATTTAGTTAATTAGACGCGGAGATTATTGTTGGATTTTTCAAAGATATTTACTTTGTGTTATGTGCAGCTAGTTGACAAGAAATTAGATTATAATTTACAGTAGGTGTTAAAACTGTTCTGTTGTGTGGTATTTCTATTAATAATTCTAGAAAATATATCAATAAAATGGCAATTGAGTATTACAAATGTCGAAGTAGTGTGTCTGTACACAGTCAATGCTGTATGTCCCCCAACTGGAAACAGCACCCAGCTGACATTTTATTCCTAATTTTCTTGGAGGACTGACAGACGGACAGTACAATACAGAGTTCTAAGAAAAGATATTCCAAAATTATTATAAGGATTTTTTCTTCTAAATCCAACATGCAGTGGAGTAACTTCAGTTGCAGAGGCACCGATGCGAAAGCTCCAACGGAACCCCCAATTATTGCAAATCTTTAATAGTATTAGTCTTTTTCTATGGGCCAAAGGGGCTTTTGGGGCCCCACTAGGCTGCAGGGCCCGGGTGCGATCACAACCCCTACACCTATTGTAGTTACGCCCCTGCCGGCGTGTCCGACCGGGTGTCTCATAGTTCACCAAATATGTTTTGTTTCTTTTTACTGGTGCGACATTATTTTAGACTGGCCTCCCCAAGTTTTATGACAGATTTGTCATCATGTTAAAGTGGTTTTCTGCTTGCGTTGAGTGAGGCCGCACCCATCTATTTGGAGTATTGCATACTTGAGGCCACGTTACTGTCTTTCCCTGCGTAACAGGCCAGATTAACCCCCTGCCCATACAATACACATGTTTAAAGTGGCCTAGACCAGATTATATCCAGGGGCATAAATTGTTTTAGGCCAGAGTTTACTCCTACAGGCCGGAATATATCCTGTGGCTAAAGTGGTTTAGGCCAGATTATACCCCAGCAATATTATGGCCTGGGTCAATTTTTACCCCAGGGTATAGTCTGGCCAAGGCCATAATATACCCAGGGTATAATCTGGCCTAGGCCACTTTAACCCCGGGTATAGTCTTGGCAAAGAGCTTATCTGGCCAGTTACATCAGTTCTTACCCATTGCATGTGATGGCAGGATTCACAAGCCTGAAGCCACATAGAGTGACTTCAGGCTTGTAAATTTAGACCGTACAAACACCTTTAAAGAATAATGCAGTATGAGGACAGCTTTTCTCCCATTAGCTCAAATATTACACATAACTTGTGATGTTGGCCTTATGAGAGCTATAAAAAATACCACAGACTCATATATCTTAAGTATAGTAGAGTCTCATAGGATCTCTTTGAAGTCGTACCACAATTTCTCCTTTTCATGAGTTAATACCTAATATTATACAGTTACCTAGTGTCATGAATTCAACTTTTGTTGACACATTGTAACCACAGTCGCTCAGCCTGGGCTTGAATCTGACCACTCGCAATATCTGAATGAAGTAAATTATATATGGACTACTATCTGTTGGTCTATATAATTATTTTTTTGAGGGGGTAATTATTATGTTTGATAAAAATTATAAGCAATTTATTAATATGCATTGGACTAATTAATAGCACGTCAGAATGTATCAGAATTAGGGATGAGCGAGTCCTAAATTACTCGGAATCGCTAGACTCGCACGAGTCCGAGCCCAGGACTCGGTACTCGTGGCGAGTCTAGCGAGTCCAATGTTAATGAATGGGGAATAGGGATTCGCGAGTCCCTAATAGAGAATACAGGACTCGGAATCGCAGACTCGCTAGGATTCGGACTCTCAGATTGCCATTCACTTGCATTGGACTCAGGGGCTGGCTGGAGCCTCTTCCCTGGGTGGCAGCCTTGAGAGCCGGGGGTTGCTGTCAGGTGCGGGCAGCCTTGAGAACCGGGGGGGTGCTGTCAGGTCCGGGCGGCCTTGAGAACCGGGGGGGGTGGGGTGGGGGGGGGGTGCTGTCAGGTCCGGGCGGCCTTGAGAACCGGGGGGGGGGGGTGCTGTCAGGTCCGGGCGGCCTTGAGAACCGGGGGGGGGGGGGGGGTGCTGTCAGGTCCGGGCAGCCTTGAGAACCGGGGGGGGGTGCTGTCAAAGCTGACCTTACCTCCTCCTGTCGCAAACTCGCTGGACTCGGGAATCGGCGAGTATTCGCTAAAAGACTCGCCGATTCCCGAGTCCGGCGAGTCCCTTAAGAATCGCCGAGTAACGAGTCCTAGCGAGTAGACTCGCTCATCCCTAATCAGAATCTGTTACTGATCTGATTTTTTTTTTTCCAATAAAGTACAGTATATGTAAGAATTTATATTAGAAACATATCAAAGGATAGTTATGTAGGATGTGACGAAATTCTGGAAAAATTAGCACCAAAAGTTGTCTGTCATGTATTGCATCTCACGTATCATGTGTTTAAGATACTTTAACCTTGTCCAACCTCGTTACCAGAAATGGTAGATGACCTAAATGTGGCAACATGCTCTTAAATATTACCCCAAAATGTGGATGCAAATCTCTGCAAAAAATGAAGTCGACTAATATATGGTGTAAATTAAGTCAACTAAAAAAATAAAATATATCCTGGTCACCCTTGAAGTGTAATCCCGATAATGGACAGGAAGCATGGCATCCTCGCTGCTACTCAGTGTGATAGGAACTAGTAAAAAGTCAAGTGGATCCAGCTCCCCAGAATGAGGTTCATAAAAAATTGTATTTTATTTTTAAAAAAGTTAAAATATGAAAAATCATGAAAATGACACTTCAAGAAAAATATATACAGTGAGGGTGCAACATTCAGTGAGGGGTGAGGGTGCAACATTCAGTGAGGGGTGAGGGTGCAACATTCAGTGAGGGGTGAGGGTGCAACATTCAGTGAGGGGTGAGGGTGCAACATTCAACAACCAGATGCGGTTTCAACAACTAGCATTCTTAGACTAGGTTTTCACGACTGGTTGTTTAATGTTGAACTTGTGGCACCCCACTGGTCGGAGCGCCACTAAGGGGTATTGCACCCAGACCATCGCGTGTGCTATCCCTGTGGTAAGTGAATGGGGAGGTTAATATGTGGCTTAATCCTCGCGTCCACACACACTCTTAGCTCAGGGGACTACAGGGTTAAATCCTTGACTAGGAGACCCAGCCCCAGTGGGAGGAGTGCAGGGCAAGCAGTGTGAGGACGGGAGGAAGTTAGAGGCAGAGAACGTCTGAGGGAGAGACAGAGAGGAGGAGAAGAAGAAGGGGTCTTCCAGGGAAAAAAAGCTGTTTGGGAACTGAGGAGGTGATGAAGGTTCATCCCAAACAGTACACCGGACACCGGAGTCCGCACCTGCTGTAAAGCTCCAGACCCAGCAGAGAATCCGGATCACCGTGGAGACTACAGGCTCACGGGCACCTGCGCTGTCAATATCAAGGGAGCCAGGCACCGCATGATGAGACATAGCGGCAGGCCATCGAGGGTTATCCCGCAGGCAGCAAAGGTGAAAGAGCACAGGAGGCCAGGCCAGGTTTCAGGCCAGCCAGGCTTCACACAGACTGGAGGAGTAGTGAAGGAGGGACATCTAACAAAGCCACATGGAGACACCCTGTTCATTTGCCACTACCTAGGCCAGCTGCTATGCTTACAGACTGTGTTGTACTGTGAACTGTGCTTTTTACCTGAACTGTTCTAGTAAAGTACCCGGGAGAGTGACTTTGCCTCGGTGTCTTTGTGCTAACAAAAATCAACCTTTTGCTTACAGCAATGCTGCCCGAAGGACCAGCTCCACCTGTAGGGAGCTTTGCCATCCTTGCCACAATGCCATCGCCCTCCGGAGGACTGTGGCGGCGCTGGTGACCCATTACTAGGTACTACAGGTGGCGTCACGAGACAACAACTCTTATCCCTTGTACATAACCCCTCTTTGAAGTGTCACCAAGTCCACGGGCTCAGGCACCTCCACTCATGACATCCCCGTGAACCCTTCTGAGCCTGATACCTGATTTTTCATTATTTACCTTTTTTTTAAAAAAATTTTTAAAAATTTTATGAACCGTGCTCTGGAGAGCTGGATCCATGTGTGTTTCTACTAGGTGTAAATTAAGACCGTCTTAAACTCTATATTTAAGAAACCGCATAAACCACTATAATAAGTACAGATGCATCTCAATGAATTAAAATATCATCAAAAAGTTAATTTTTTAAAAGTAATTCAATACAAAAAGTGAAACGCATATATTATATAGATTCATTACAAAGAGTGATCTATTTCAAATGTTTATGTTAATGTTGATGATTTTGGCTTACAGCCAATGAAATCCCAAATGTCATTATCTCAGAACATTAAGGTAGGGAGGATGAAGGGTCTGAGAGATAAAATATAACCTAAATAGGTATCAGAGGCTTCACCTTGTGTGGTTGTGAGAGTGACAACCACTATAAAAGCAGATCACAACTGCTGCAGTCCCCAGTGTGGTGCATATAGAGTAGGGAGGATGAAGGGTTAAAAACCGCACTGCCATATTGCACGAGACAAAGGGTGAATATAATATTGGTTTATTAGTCAACACGTTTCCCTGAAATGCACTGAAACATGGCAATATGATCTTGATTTGTCCCCAGGAAGGGGCCAGGGAGCCCTGAAATGTGCTGACTAATAAATAAATGTAATATTTACCAATTGATGTCTTGTGTGACACAGCAGCGTGGTTTTTAACCCTTCATCCTCTGTACTCTATGTGCACCATGCTGGGGACTGCAGCAGCCGTGATATGCTTTCATAGTGGTTGTGACTCTCACAACCACACAAGGTGAAGCCTCTGATACCTATTTACGTCATGTTTTTTCTCTCAGACCCTTCATCCTCCCTACTTTAATTTTCTGAGATAATGACTTTTGGATTTTCATTGGCTGCAAGCCATAATCATCAACATTAACAGAAATAAACCCTTGAAATAGATCCCTCTGTGTGTAATGACTCTATATAATATATGTGCTTCACTTTATGTATTGAATTACTGAAATAAACTTTTTGATGACATTCTTATTCATTGAGATGAATGTGCAGTCCAAACAGTCTTTGACTAAAAGTATATAATACTAATTTTATTGTGACCTTTTCTTGCCAACAACCTTCTATACCTTGACTGTGAAAGGGAATGTAAATGATAATTTATTGTTTGGAAAATGATTGAAAGCTATACATTGTGTGTCTTGTACTGTTACGGTTATTCCTAAAAACACAATAATTGGAATTTTCTGTCACTTTGCTTCTTCCAGATAGAAAACTGAGTATTGAAATAAAGCCTTGAATAGAAAAAAAATAAAGCAATTATATCAGGAAATTGCTGGTAATTGGAGAATAATCATTTTATGTTTCTTGATAATTATCCAGCAGAACTGGTATTTTCACCTTAATTATTCATGTTGTCTCATGTGTTTTAAAGCCCTCATCTTCCATTTATTTACTCTTCTCTGGAAGCACAAACACGATTTTAAGCAGGCTGACTCTTCGTCAATAACAGATGTCTGTCTGTCCAATTAAATTACATTTTAGCTTTTTATCAGCACATCAGACGCTCATTGTTGGTATAGTCAAGCCGAGCAGACCCTTTGATAAATAACATACACTCCAGCAAATAAAAAAATGTTATGCACAACATGTTTTAAGTTTTTTTCCAAGTAGCACCTGATGATCACCATATCTTAATAATAAATCCAAACCTGAGAAAATGTTCTGCACAAAAAAAATCTGCATTATGATTCGATGGAGAGGTCGTAGAGGAGAAATGTACAGTGGTCCATAGTAACACAAGTTCCAAGCGATCCTCAAAGTAAGGAGAAGACGGGCAGCTCTCATCATAACATTCAATTTTGTCTTTATTCCAACTTAGTTAAAAGGCATTTCAGGTGGATATACAAATTCGGGCACTGCTAAAGGACAACGACTGTATTGTGCTATCTTCGCACTTCAGCAGGTCATAATGTGTAAGCTTGTAGGCACGGTTTAAAATGCCCAATGGGAGTGACAGGTTCCCTTTAAAGTGGTGGAACACATGCAAGACTGTCGGTCTTTTCTGTTTCATTTTCATTGCAATTCTGAAGTGTGAAAGTAAAGAGCACATGGAGCATTTCCATATCATAGGGACACAGTAATTCAGGGGTGGACCGTCACCCCCGGGGGCCCTGGTGCAGGAGAGGACCAGGGGGGGTGCTACTGGCCATGGGCGCAGCCCGGGTGGGGGGGTTGCTGCCACCCGCCTTCGGCGCAGCCCAGGAAGGGGGGTGCTGCTGGGAGCCGCAGGCGCGGTGCTCTCCTACCTGGTGAGCAGCGCCGGACGCTTGTGGGAGCCGGAGGTGGAGGGGAGGGGCGGGATCAGGCAAGGGAAGCAGGAAGCTCTCTGCTTCCCTTGCCTGACCCTCCTCTCCTTTGACGGCGGCTTGCGGGGGTCGGCTGGGGGCCCCCTCCAGGCTTGAAGGGGTCCCTTGGCCGGTCGGGGCCCTGGTGCAGCTGCACCAGCTGCACCACGGTAGTTCCGCCCCTGCAGTAATTAGACATTTGACATAAATTCTGTCTACTAGAAATTACTAAACTATATACATGTGCAGTAGGTAAACATTATATTACTGGACAGTTTTCATTGTTGCCAGTAGGGTCCCAGCACTATAGGTTTATTCCAAACATTTATGCTGCAATTAATTAACTTTATATGTTAAAGTGATCCTAAACCCAGAAACTGACCCCCCTTATCTTTAGACCTGTCCCTGCACCCCCTCTTACCATTCCTAGCCATCCCTTTTGCATAAAAAATCGCTTTTGTAAAGTTAGAGAAAAGGAAATAATAGTTTGACCTGTGTGAGTTCTCCGTTTCTGTTGGAAGCCGAGATAGGAGGCGCCTGTCTGCTGCTGCCTGATAATTATTCACGCCCTTCTCTGCTTGCTGCCTTTGTGAGTGTGTGGCCGCGTCATGAAAGGGGGCGGGGCCAAATCGCGTCATGCCGGAGCCCCGCCCCCTTTCATGACGCGGCCACACACTCACAAAGGCAGCAAGCAGAGAAGGGCGTGAATAATTATCAGGCAGCAGCAGACAGGCGCCTCCTATCTCGGCTTCCAACAGAAACGGAGAACTCACACAGGTCAAACTATTATTTCCTTTTCTCTAACTTTACTAAAGCGATTTTTTATGCAGAAGGGATGGCTAGAAATGGTAAGAGGGGGTGCAGGGACAGGTCTAAAGATAAGGGGGGGTCAGTTTCTGGGTTTAGGATCACTTTAAGTGCTCTTTATCATTTGTTACATTTTAACCTCTTCATGACATCTGCTGTACATGTACAACGCAGTGGGAAGTGTGTCCCCGCAAATCACCACACAGATACGGTTGTGGCCAAAAGTATTGACACCCCTGCAATTCTGTCAGATAATACTCAGTTTCTTCCTGAATATGATTGCAATCACAAATTCTTTGGTATTATTATCTTCATTTAATTTGTCTTCAATGAAAAAACACAAAAGAGAATGAAGCAAAAAGCAAAACATTGATCATTTCACACAAAACTCCAAAAATGGGCCAGACAAAAGTATTGGCACCCTCAGCCTAATACTTGGTTGCACAACCTTTAGCCAAAATAACTGCTATCAAACGCTTCCGGTAACCATCAATGAGTTTCTTACAATGCTCTGCTGGAATTTTAGACCATTCTTCTTTGGCAATCTGTTCCAGGTCCCTGATATTTGAAGGGTGCCTTCTCCAAACTGCCATTGTTAGATCTCTCCACAGGTGTTCTATGGGATTCAGGTCTGGACTCATTGCTGGCCAACTTAGAAGTCTCCAGTGCTTTCTCTCAAACCATTTTCTAGTGCTTTTTGAAGTGTGTTTTGGGTCATTGTCCTGCTGGAAGACCCATGACCTCTGAGGGAGACCCAGCTTTCTCACATTGGGCCCTACATTATGCTGCAAAATTTGTTGGTAGTCTTCAGACTTCATAATGCCATGCACACGGTCAAGCAGTCCAGTGCCAGGGGCAGCAAAGCAACCCCAAAACATCTGGGAACCTCCGCCATGTTTGACTGTAGGGACCGTGTTCTTTTCTTTGAATGCCTCTTTTTTTCTCCTGTAAACTCTGTTGATGCCTTTGCCCAAAAAGCTCTACTTTTTCTCATCTGACCAGAGAACATTCTTCCAAAAAATTTTAGGCTTTCTCAGGTAAGTTTTGGCAAACTCCAGCCTGGCTTTTTTATGTCTCTGGGTAAGAAGTGGGGTCTTCCTGGGTATCCTACCATACAGTCCCTTTTCATTCAGACGCCGACGGATAGTACGGGTTGACACTGTTGTACCCTCGGACTGCAGGGAAGCTTGAACTTGTTTGGATGTTAGTCGAGGTTCTTTATCCACCATCCGCACAATCTTGCGTTGAAATCTCTCGTCAATTTTTCTTTTCTATCCACATCTAGGGAGGTTAGCCACAGTGCCATGGGCTTTAAACTTCTTGATGACACTGCGCACTGTAGACACATGAACATTCAGGTCTTTGGAGATGGACTTGTAGCCTTGAGATTGCTCATGCTTCCTCACAATTTGGTATCTCAAGTCCTCAGACAGTTCTTTGGTCTTGTCTTCTTTCTTTTTTCCATGCTCAATGTGGTACATACCAGGACACAGGACAGAGGTTGAGTCAACTTTAATCCATGTCAACTGGCTGAAAGTGTGATTTAGTTATTGCCAACACCTGTTAGGTGCCACAGGTAAGTTATAGGCGCTCTTAATTACACAAATTAGAGAAGCATCACATGATTTTTCTAACTGTGCCAATACTTTTGTCTACCCCCTTTTTTATGGTTGGTGTGGATTTATATCCAATTTGGCTTTAGGAACATCCTTTTTGTGTTTTTTCATTGAAGATAAAATAAATAAAGATAATAATACCAAAGAATTTGTGATTGCAATAATTTTCAGGAAGAAACTGAGTATTATCTGACAGAATTGCAGGGGTGTCAATACTTTTGGCCACAACTGTACTTCATGATGATTGCACCATATCAGGAAACATGGTATCAAGTCCTCGCTGCTGTACATTTCCTGATGACGAAGTGGGGTTACGCTTCAAAATGCATAGAATAAACCACCATATGCTACAACAGTTGCTATGAACTTAATTATTTGGCAGCTGTGCAGATTTTATACCATTTATTTCTTGATATTCTGCATACTCCACTTGCCTTGGTGCATGTGGTTCCTGCGGCAGCTGCCTCTAAGGGCCGCTTTACACACACAGATATCTGTGACCAACTTCTGAACAGATCTCTGGTTGCAGTGAAATCATGGACACATTGTTACATTTTGTGGCTGTGTACAATGGAGCAATGTGTCCATGATTTCACTGCAACCAGCAGGGGCGTAACTACCGGCATAGCAGACGTAGCAGTCGCTTTGGGGCCCGGCCCTTGTGGGGGGCCCGGACCCAGCGCCGCTACGCTGCTATCCGGTCAGCTACAGGCCCCCAGTGTGTATATACAGGCCCCCCACTCCCTCTCTGCTGCACACGTCACCTGTAAAGGAATACATCATACTTACTTATCTCTGCCGGCTGCCGCCGCTCTGCACCGCGCTCCGTCTTCATCCAGCTTCTTCCTGGTTGTGACGTCATTTCCTGCGCCCGGCGGTCACAACCAGGAAGAAGCTGGATGAAGACGGAGCGCGGTGCAGAGCGGCGGCAGCCGGCAGAGATAAGTAAGTATGATGTATTCCTTTACAGGTGACGTGTGCAGCAGAGGAGGAGTGGGGGGCCTGTATATACCCACCAGGGGCCTGTATACTACCACCAGGGGCTCTGTATACTACCACCACCAGGGGCCTGTATACTACCACCAGGGGCTCTGTATATACCACCAGGGGCTCTGTATACTACCACCACCAGGGGCTCTGTATACTACCACCACCAGGGGCCTGTATACTACCACCAGGGGCCTGTATACTACCACCAGGGGCTCTGTATACTACCACCACCAGGGGCTCTGTATATACCACCAGGGGCCTGTATACTACCACCAGGGGCTCTGTATATTACCACCACCAGGGGCTCTGTATATACCACCAGGGGCCTGTATACTACCACCAGGGGCTCTGTATACTACCACCACCAGGGGCTCTGTATACTACCACCACCAGGGGCCTGTATACTACCACCAGGGGCCTGTATACTACCACCAGGGGCTCTGTATATACCACCAGGGGCCTGTATACTACCACCAGGGGCTCTGTATACTACCACCACCAGGGGCTCTGTATACTACCACCACCAGGGGCTCTATATACTACCACCACCAGGGGCCTGTATACTACCACCAGGGGCCTGTATACTACCACCAGGGGCTCTGTATACTACCACCACCAGGGGCTCTGTATACTACCACCACCAGGGGCTCTGTATACTACCACCACCAGGGGCCTGTATACTACCACCAGGGGCCTGTATACTACCACCAGGGGCTCTGTATACTACCACCACCAGGGGCTCTGTATATACCACCAGGGGCCTGTATACTACCACCAGGGGCTCTGTATACTACCACCACCAGGGGCTCTGTATACTACCACCACCAGGGGCTCTATATACTACCACCACCAGGGGCCTGTATACTACCACCAGGGGCCTGTATACTACCACCAGGGGCTCTGTATACTACCACCACCAGGGGCCTGTATACTACCACCAGGGGCCTGTATACTACCACCAGGGGCTCTGTATACTACCACCACCAGGGGCTCTGTATATACCACCAGGGGCCTGTATACTACCACCAGGGGCTCTGTATACTACCACCACCAGGGGCTCTGTATACTACCACCACCAGGGGCTCTATATACTACCACCACCAGGGGCCTGTATACTACCACCAGGGGCCTGTATACTACCACCAGGGGCTCTGTATACTACCACCACCAGGGGCTCTGTATACTACCACCACCAGGGGCTCTGTATACTACCACCACCAGGGGCCTGTATACTACCACCAGGGGCCTGTATACTACCACCAGGGGCCTGTATACTACCACCAGGGGCTCTGTATACTACCACCACCAGGGGCTCTGTATATACCACCAGGGGCCTGTATACTACCACCACCAGGGGCTCTGTATACTACCACCACCAGGGGCTCTGTTATACTACCACCAGGGGCCTGTATATACCACCACCAGGGGCTCTGTATACTACCACCAGGGGCTCTGTATATACCACCACCAGGAGCCCTGTATACTACCACCAGGGGCCTGTATAAACCACCACCAGGGGCTCTGTATACTACCACCAGGGGCCTGTATATACCACCACCAGGGGCTCTGTATAATACCACCAGGGGCCTGTATATACCACCACCAGGGGCTCTGTATATACCACCACCAGGGGCCTGTATATACCACCACCAGGGGCCTGTATATACCACCACCAGGGGCCCTGTATACCACCACCAGGGGCCTGTATATACCACCACCAGGGGGCCTGTATATACCACCACTGGGGCCTGTATATACCACCACTGCGGAGGCTGCTGTAATACTGCTGGGGCCTGTATATACCACTGGAGAGGCTGCGGTATACCACTGGGGCTGCTGTATATACTGCTGGGGCCTGTAAGGGGATGTGTCTTGAAGGGGCGTGTCATTTGGGGGGCGTGTCTTGGAGGGGCGTGTCATTGGGGGCGTGTCTTGGAGGGGGCCCCGTTCAAAAGTTTGCTATGGGGCCCTGCCAGTTCTAGTTACGCCCCTGGCAACCAGAGATCTGTTCAGAAGTTGGTCGCTGATATCTGTGTGTGTAAAGCGGCCGTAACATTTTCATTTGGTTGTGGGTCACAACCATACAAGATGAGCACTATATTGCTTCCCTGCTAATCCTTCCTCTCCCTGGGTAAGACTCTACTGTGCTTTTCATTTCCACAGTTTATTGCTGTGACAATTGCACTGGCTCAGTAGCAGATCTGGTAAATAGTTACACCTGTGATAAATACTAGCATCAATCGTGGACATTTAACCTCTCTAATGTTGCTGTCAACAGTGGCATCGATCAGCTTACTACAGGGAGGAGCCTCTCTTTCTGCTCTGATTGGCACAAAGAATTTGTGATCATGGCGTGCCTATGTTCTCCATGGAAAAGCTGTGGATAAAAAAGCACAATAGGGTCTTACCCTAACAAACAGAAAAGGTGTGCTCAGGGTTGTTTGCTCACCTTAGGAGGTTATAGGACACATAACTTGTTGCAAAATCCTGGACAGCTGCCGCAGAATCCCCGTGCACTAAGGCAGACGAGTCAGCAGGAACCGGATCAAAGTAGTGAAAAAAACCTGCGCTCCTGTATAAAAACTTAATGTCCAATAAATTAAAGGTGGTTTATTCAAAGCCTTTCAAAGTTTTTTCCCACTTCTTCATCAGGAAATCCACCAATTGAATCAGAAGTGGAGTAACACTTTGAAACGTGTTCAATAAACCACATTTAATTTATTGGACATAAGTTTAGACTTTTATCCAGTTCCTACATATGTTCTCCATGATGTTCCCAGGTCACGGGGCTGGTAAGGTCCCGATTTGGGCAGGACCTGACACCTTTCCTGCCTGTGTGAGATATGATACCCTGCAACGCAAAAAGCATTGCAGGATTGTGATTATGCAGCCATTGAGATCCCAATGCTAACCCACAGGTAAATTATTCGAAACATCGCAGGAGATGGACTCGGAGTGAAGTGTTCCCACTTATAGTGTGAATACTACAGTTACCAGTTGGACAAGGTTCTGGGGTAACAGTGTCCTGTCAATGGCAACGGGTACTTTCAACCTATCATTCCCTAACCTTAATCTCAGAACCAATCCTGAATTAATGAAGTTGGCTGCAGGCCTACAGTCAATGAAAGCTAATGCTGATGATGACCAATTTTGGAAAAATAGGTTCACATTCAGCAATACCTTTTCTGAGGAGTAAAGAGATACCTGAAATTCTGGGTGACCTCATTGACAATCACCCAGACCTAGGTGTTTCCCAATGACTTGCTTGTTTGAGGGCATATCAGAGAGTCCATGAGAATATTGCCAGTGCAACTACAGTAGGGACAGATTTGGGCCAACGTCTCCTCTTAACGGCAATAGAATTGTCAGCTCTTTTGCTTCTGCCTCAGGTAGGTGGACAGATTTGCGAAAAATAATCAAAACCTTCTTTTGCTATTCAAGCCTTTCCTGAATTTTTCAACTGATTGTCCTGGGTCATGGACTCCCCAAAGAAACAAGGTGGAGTATGTGACCTAGATCATCTTTAAAAAGGCTGTCCAATACTGAGCAATCAGCTATTCTTGGTATCGGCAGCTGCAGCCTGTGTCTGGAAGTGCTCAGTTCCAGAGCTGTTCCATCTTCTGATAGTGGCTGTGCTGGGTACTAAACATTGCTTTGAATCAGAGGCGGATGTGCAGTACTCAGCCACAGCCACTATCAGAAGATGGTGGAGCCTCGTAACTGAGAACAGCTAATTAGCGGGAACGCCGGATGTCAGACCCTGGCAGACCAGACATTACTGACTTATCATGAGGATAGATGTCTAAGTAGTGGACAACCTCTTTAAGTGAATTCAAGAGGCAACAGGAAAACTGACATTTGAGAGCTACTTGATTCCACAGAACCTCCGTGGACCATTCAGAAACTTGGTACTATAGTCCTTAGCGGCGCAACCCCCCTTTGTCATATTCCTCATATATTAACCTAAGGCATCAAAAAAGGACTCATCAGATGACCATTCTGGGCCTTGTGGGGACAAAGAAAATGCTCTAGGTTGAGGACCCCTTACAATAGAGACATGATTATTCCCACCCATGAATCATGCTGCTATTAGAAACAGAGCTTTATTCATCCATCTTCTATTGCTCCTATACCAATGATTAGATATTTTCTAATAATCATGTAAACTAGGATTGTAGCACCCAAGCATCATATGTTCTGTTAAAACAAGCCCTGGGTATGGAAAATAAGACCTATTTGTTTCTGACAGTATGCTTCCTCTAAAAGTAATTTGATTACCATCAGTCTGCAAGGTACAATTATTCATGCTTACAATAAGATTAGACAAGGCCTATAAGGAACACAGAACAGTATCAGCTATGATTCAAGAGCATGGGAACCTGACGCTACACTTGGATAAAATTTTATTTTATCTAAAAATAGAAATTAATAACTAAAACATGAAACAGAACTAGAACTCTGATATGGTTTATCCCAGTTTTCTATTAAAAAAAACATAATCTCTTCACTTTATGCACTATTATTAAACAACTGAGTATTTTAACCATATCATTATTTTTAAAGAGAACCTGTCACCTAGTTTATGTCCCCCAAACCTATCACTACCTGTCCCTGCAGCTTCCTAGTATATCCCTAACCATCCCTGTCTGACCTAAATGTGTACTATAATCGCTGTGAAAAATGATTTGATCACTTACATTCTTCTATGGCAGGGGTGGGGAACCTTTTTTCTTCCGGGGGCCTTTTGAAAATTCTTCCATTCTTTGGGGGCCGCACAAAATTATCAACTTAAAATTACTAGGCTATATTTGGTTAAACAATCAACTGACCCCTATTGTGGTGGCTGGGGCTGCTTTTCTCTTTGGCGTGACTGTGATAATAGGTGATATTGCTCATGTTGCATCTCTGCTTATCCAGGAATGCTCTACCAGAGGCCCAGTATCTGTGGAAAGAAAGATGCAAGTTATTCATCTATCGGGGTCAACTGTGCAGACGGTATATCAACCCAAGAACACATGAAATGGTATGGTAAGTTGTGGTTCCAAAGAGAGATGTCCAAATGGTATTGGAAGCGTACCATGACAGAGCAGGACACTTTGGATGGAGAAAACTGGAAATATTGTTACGTGAGAGATTCTATTGGATCAGCATGAGGGCCTCCATAGAGAGATGGTGTAAAAATTGTGGACCATGCTCATTAAGAAGAGACAGTAACAACCAGAAAGCATCACTCCAGCCTATCCTCACCAAACAACCATTAGAACTGGTAGCCTTAGATCATGTCAAACTCACACCCAGCAAATCGGGCTACACCTATGCTCTTACCATGGTAAACCACTATTCCAGACTCCTTGTGGTAGCTCCGGTAAAAGACTTAACAGCTCAGACAGCAGCAAGAACATTTCAAGCCCATTTCTGCAGACCACATGGTTATCCAGAACAGGTATTAACAGACCAAGGTCCTACCTTTGAAGCTGAAATATTTCAAGAGTTCTGTCGCCTATACGGATGCAAGAAAATTCGCACCACACCTTACCATCCTCAAACTAATGGAATGTGTGAAAAGATTAATCACGTGGTAATTGAATTGTTGAAAACTCTGCCCTTAGAAGAACGAAACCAATGGCCAGAGAAATTACCAGATCTAGTTGACATCTACAACAACATCACAGTACGCTCAACAAATTGTACCCCTGCATACCTCATGAGAGCAAGACCAGGAAAATTGACAGTAGACTTTGAAGGCATAGTTGTTCCTGAAGAAGATACTACAGATGCAGATTGGGATACTCGAAGGAAAAGACAATACCAGAAAATACAAGAATGCGTGGAGAGAAGTCTGGAAAAATCTAGAGAAAAACAAGAAACCATCTTTAACAAAAGTGTGCAAGGAACACCCTTAACACCAGGTGAATTGGTTTTGAAAAGAAAAAGAAGAATGCACAAACTAGATGATCAATGGGAAAAAGAACCATACACTGTATTATCATCTGAATTTTGATAACTAGAAAACCTGTGTCATCAGCAAAGACCATGGCGGAACAACAGCCACAGTTGTCCAGAGATCATTTGAAGAAGTGCCCTCAACAGTTACAACCAGAAGAAGATGTACCTTATCCAGAACCTGAGAAAGACAAGCCAAAGACAGTCCAGACGCTCATTGTAGAAATTAGCAGCAGATTTGCGTCAAATAGAAGGTACATTCCTAATTCCAACTTTGATGTTCCCACCAGTAGTAGAAACGCCAAGAGTAGAAGGACCACCCGTTGTACCGGAACCTGAGAATCCTGCAATCGGTGTACCTTCCATTCCCACTATGAGAATCAGAAGACACTCAGGCATACCTGTGCCACGCAGATCAACATACGGATCAGTAGACAGTGTTCGCTCAACACCAGGATCACATACTAGTGGTATACCAGTTTTACTTAGTTCCACACGTAGCAACTTGGGACAAACACCACTAAGGTATAGGCAATAAAATGTGAATCTAGAAACGTAGATAACTCTAAAATGTAAATATGATTAAAATGTATATCTGTTATCAATGCTAATGTACAGAAAAGGGTGAAGAGTAGGCAACAACGACCCAGACCAGGTACACAACATCAGTAAGAGGGGTGAGTAGAGTTGGCGTAAGGAGCAGTCAAGGGAGAGCAAAATCTTGGCCAATAGGTGACCCCAGGGCCAGGAGGCCTACAGAGCTTATGACCCGGTAGAGACCCCTGCAGTACCTAGGACTCCTACGCCGAGCCACCCGTAGTAAATGTTTGCTGTTGTGTAATGTTGATCTTTAAGCCTACAGAGACTTTGCCTGTTGGACTTTTTGAATGTTTCCCTTCATACTATGTTGGACCATAGCCACAGAACTGGTAGTGGCAAACACCCTTAAAACAGCCTGCAGCGGATGGACTAGCGCTGTATGGACTGGTTACCTGTTTTTCCCATTTCTCCATGGTTTTTGTAATTTTTTTTAATTTTGAGACTCTGTTCAATTTTCAAATGTAAATAGTTATGTTATGTTTATGAAAAATGTTTCAGTCCTGGAGGACTGTATTTAACTAGGGGGGAATTTGGCACCCCTGCAGGGGATTGCCACAGGATCCACCGGTGCAAAGAGGGATTTACACCTTGGTACACACAGCACACAACACCTTCCACCCCAGACCTGAAGGGGGAGCTCTACTGGCTGCCTGAAGCCAGATTCCCTTTAAAAGATCCAGACCTGAGGGGAGGAGTCAGTTGGTCCAGTTAGTTTCAGTTAGTTCCAGAGAGAGGAGAGAGCAGTGAAGGAGGCAGTCACTGGGAACAGACCAGGCCCAGGCCAAGGGAACACTGACCCAGCAGTGCTGCACCCTAGGGAGAGGTTCGGAGGCCAGTAGAGGAAGCAGGGAATTAAAGAAGGGAACAGACCAAGTTCCCCTTTAGCTCACCCGGACATTGGAGTCCGACACTGCTACACATCCATTGCAGCAAGAAAAGCCCGGAAGGACCAGGAGGAACTAATCCCCTGAGGTAACAAATTAAGAGACACTCAAACTGACCAAGAACAGGACCAGGGGCCAAGGGAAGAATAGGAACCCCGCAGAAGGACCTCATTATCAGTTATAGAGCAAAGCCCTGGGAGGGAAGAAGGAGCAGCGAGTTCAGTTATAGGCAGAACTCACCCCAAACCACCGTACACAGTGACAGAGGAGGCCTCACAACTCTCCAAAGTGAAAGTCCCAAATTGCACTGGGGACCTGGTTACTTCTCTGGACTGTACCTATTACCCGTCATCAGTAAAAGGTACCGAAACAAAGACTACTATGCGTGTGTGACTGCTTGCCCATCGCTACCCACAGCTCTGACCGCAGAGACTCTACTACGACTCCCCTCATCTATCCCCGCTGCCCTGAGGTACAGCTCCACCTGTGGGGAGCTGTACTACACTGAGCTGCACCTCCATCACCTCAGCGGCCAGCAACAGCGCTGGTATACACTTTACCAGGTACCACAGGTGGCGTCACATAACCAATCCCCTTTTCCCCCACCATTCCCGCCATTGAGGGTCCAGGGCATGGGACCGGGGACCGACCAGCCATGATCCCCCATCCAAGTCACCATCAGTTCCAGTATCCGAGTACCCCCTACCCTGTCGACCGCCTCACATACCTCAGTCCTTCAGGCCAGAGGCCAGCAGCTTGTTCACCAGTCTCTGTAGGGCAGTATCAAAGCAGCTGTTTGCAGAAATAGTCCAGCACACAAGGAGTGAATTCAACAAGCTTTACTATTTACACACTGACTATAAGTCTCAAACATGAAATCTTAACAATATACATAGTATACACACATAGCTAACAAAAACATAACTTGGTGAAGAAGAACAAAAAACTGTAAATAAAACAAGTCCCGAAAGTCAATGTTATGTAAGGGACGGGACACTGTCTCATAAACCCACCAAAATGCCTTTAGGAAGGTCCACTGGGTGTGTTTATCAGCATTTTTATCTATGCCCTAGAGTTTGGCATTGTTTTGGATGGTATGCTGCTGCTTGATAGTATTTTTGGGTCTCTGGGGCTACTCCTCTCAGCGCATTCTCTGCTACTACCTGTACCCCAGCACATTCCATCATTATCACAGCTGAAGAGGATGATGAAGGAACTAGGAGATGACCACTCCAGCTAGGACAGACAGGACCAGGGCCATCTTTGGGACCATGTCCATGCCCTGTGGCTTTGGGTGCATCTGGCTTGCCAACTAAGAGAGATTTTGGCTGCAACCGATGACAACTTCTCTCTAGGTCGGCCTCCTCCTGCCACTTGTGAAATTTAGCCATGGTGCCAACCCTGAATATGCCAACTGCAAACCACCCTTTCATGCCCCATGCCTTCATAAATGTGACCTCATCTCCACCATAGATGGTGCATATGCTTTGTGATGATTGTCATGCTGCATGGTGGCACGGTTGAAATAGAACCAATGTTTAGTGCCATATTCCACTAGGAACCCATACCCCCTATCCAGTTTAAATGTCACCACCTTGCCTTTTGTGCATTGGTCGAGGAAGTCATTTGCCTTAGGCCCATGCAGCCAGTCATGGGCGATGGCATCTGCATGTTGAATCTCCTCAATTAATGATTTAGGAGAACAGGGTGGTTGATGCCTTGTTGGATATGTGCTAGGAGTGGGTAAGGGTCACCACATGGCATTGTGCCAGATAAATTCCTCTGGAGGTGGTAAGGGTGATTCACTCAACTGGGACACATTGCCTTCTAGGTGCTCCTCTCCTCGGGCTCCCCATAAAGGTCATGGTCTTAGTCCTGTGGTCTTGGGGAATGGGATCCAGTAGCTGTGGCTGCGACACAAACTGCAAATGGAATTTAGCCAGACATATAGCGAGATCATCTGTAGTCTGACATGTGCTCCCGGGCCGGATGCCTTATGATAAAAGTCACCAGACTGCTTGAACTTGCTCTTCAGGTTCGTATCTTACATTAGGACCCAGGACTGGATCCACACCTCATTACAAATGATGCCCAAATCGGGAAGTGTGGTGGAGCTCCAGGTGACATAGGTCTATCTCTTCTTCATCTCATCTCCATGATGCCACTCTGGGTCTGGTTCGGCTGACCGACCTTCTGCCCCCGGGGTGCTTAGGTAGATGATATCCTCTGGTTCGAGGTCAGCCATGCCTAGCAAGAGATCTTTGAAGAAAGGACTGCACTTTTTTTCTATCCATTCTTTTTCTTTGTGTTGATTGCACTCCCATTCCCGATTCCACTCCCCCTTCCCTATTCCCATTCTCAATTTGCGTTGTTATCATTTTATTTTGCTTTTTATATGTTTTTAACCACATTTATTGATGCTTAAAGGGTTGGGCTCCTTCTGTTTTAAGTTGATTTTTGTTTCTCATTTCACATGTTGTACCTCATTTGTCCACTAAGTTTTATTTATTTGTTCATGTCATTTTCATTAAATGATAAAGGTCTGACGTTAGACCGAAATGTTTAGTGTGCACAAGTCTGAATAAAAAGAACATTTCTTGTTTTCAACAAACTTTTTAGGAGTGCCTTGTTGATATTTTGATGCAACGAGGTGTGGAAACTTACCTGAGCACCCGAACTTACTGCAGTGGTGCCTTGCCATTCTTCCCAATACTTGGGAGTGCAGAGACAGAGTACCTGTTTGCCTTTGGGAGTGTAGAGACAACGGAGCTGCATGTCTATGGGAGTGCATAGATAAAATAGTGAGAGTCGCTGTTAAAGTTCAGTGAATTTGGATGTGTTTTGTTTGCTTTCCCTAAGGGGCCCCACCTTTTGGATTTAGTGCCATGAATCAGACACGACTAGTCAGTACTGGAGTTGAATGCTTGCCCTCTATTGTTGCCTAAAGCCTAGCTGTTTATTAACACCAGTATGTCAGACCACAATACTTACTTGCAGTCATTATTGAATTGTGACATGTTATTATGAAACATAATGATGAAAATATATCATTTTATTCAGGTTAATATTCTCCACCGATTAATATGGAATTGCAAATTTTTAAGAAGCAATACCCATACTATGGGGCTTCATTAGTTTGAACAGAGCTATAAAATCAGGGATGTGAAGCATATAATGGACATATTCTATATTTTCATATATTGATTTTAAATAAGTGTACAACAGATGGTCTTGTATGCTGGTGACCATCTGCAATAATAAAGGTTTGTTCTCAAAAAAAAAATAATAATAATGAAAAAATTTGACAAAAATTCCCTTAAAAATAGAAAGCTCTCTTAGGCTAGGGTCACACTTGCAGTTTTTCCATGCATTTTTCACACATGTCATTTGTGAAAGCGCATGGAAAAATGCATCCATAGGCCCCCATACAAAAAATGCATGTCCCAATGCCAAAAACGCATGTCTAAAGTGCCATGCGTTTTTTGGATGCGTTTTTGGCTCAGCACCAAAAAATGCAGCATGATGCATTTTTTGGTGCTTTTTCAAAAACGCATGCATTTTCTTACATGGGGACAATGGGAAACGCATGGCACTAAATGGTACTATGCATTTTTGCATGCGTTTTTTAAGGTTTCTCCACACCTAAGAGCAAAAACGCAGCCCAAAAACGCAGGCTACCAAAAAGCACCTTAAAAAACGCATGCAAGTGTGACCCTAGCCTTAAACTGATGTTTTAAGGACATTATAAGCTTTCTAGACTTCTCTGCTGCTGCCACATCTGGCACTGTTTCCAAAACTCAGACTCTGCAAGTGTAAAAACACCTGCAAACTCCAGAAAGCTATAAAAAATTTCAAGTAGTTCCCCTAAATTTTACAACATAATACAAGCCAAGCCAGTAGACCCACTGGCAGGAGTGTTGTCCCCAGCAAGCAGGTCTTCTGGCAAGCGTTTTGGCCTTAAATAAACAGGTAAAGATTTAGGGCCTTTTAAAATTCTGAATTTCTGCTGAAGAAAATTTGTGTTCGCTGACTTTTGGTGGATGTGTTCGAGGTCATTGAACTGAATCGGCCAGGTTCTTGCCGAATTTGAAATTTGTGAACATGTTTGAGCAAAATTCATTCATCACTAGCCACCACTATGTTTGATGATGGGAATGGTGTTTACAAGGTGATGTGTAGTGCTAGTTTTCTACCACACATAGGATTTTGCATTTAGCTCAAAAAGTTCTACTTTGGCCTCATCTCTCTAGAGCACTTTCTTCCACAAGTTGTGGCCATTACATGACTTTTGCTAAATGCAAATGGGACTTCTTAAGGCTTGCTTTCAAAAATGCCTTTCTTTTAGGCACTATTCCATGAAGGCCAGATTTTTAGAGCATACAACTCATAGTTTTCCTGTGGACAGATTCTCCCATATGAGTTGTGGTGGATCTCTTCTGCTCCTCCAGAGTGACCATGTGACTCGCGGCAGGCTTCTATATTAAGTGCTCACCTTGCTTGTCATGTCAGTTTAGATGGATGCCATGTGTTGGCATGTTTGCAGCTGTCCCATACCTCTTCCATTTTTTGATGGATTGAACAGCACTGAATGACATGTTTTACTCTTCTCCATACACTGATCTCTGACCTCTCTGGTGTGTTCATTGGTTTTCATGATACTGTTCATCCCTAATGGTCACAAACAAATCTCTGAGGCCTTCATAGGGCAGCTGTGGTTATAGTGTGGTTATAGTGAGAATAAATTATACACAGGTCAGCTCAAATTTCAAACTAGGTGACTTCTGGATGCAATTGGTTACTGAAGATTATATTTAGGGGTATTAGACTAAAGAAGGCTTAATGCAAACAGTTTTGCAAAAGAGTTAAGAGTAAACACTTTAGAACACTTAAGGCTGGCTTCACACTAGCATTTCCCGCAAGATGAGCGCAGGTACCGCAAGTCCTTATCTTTAACATGGGGACGCAGGTGCCTGTGCTCAGGTGCAGATCCATTCACTGCCACGTATGATTTGTATGCAGGTGGATGCTTGCACACAAATCATACATTCTAGTCTGTACCAGGAACACGACATGTCACGTTCAGGGTGAGGACCAGAGTGTGTGATTTGTATGCATGCATCCGCAAACATACAAATCATACATGGCAGTGAAAGGGGGCGCACAGGGTGCACACGCCAATCTGCAGCCGAGTGCAGGCACCTGCGTCCCCATGTTAAACATAGGGACTTGCGGTGCCTGCGCTCAGCTTGCGGTTCCCCTCCGGGGGATATTGTGGAAGGGACCGCAAGTGTGAAGGCAGCCTAAGAAACATGAGTTTTTTAGGGCTACAACATTTGACAAGACAGCAGTGAAAAATAGCTTCCACCTATTTAAGCAGCCTTATATGTTGAGGTTATTCAAACATTACTAAGGCTATTTGCTTAAGAGTTTGATACATGTTCACCCTAGGAGACCTCAGAGTGTAGAGGTTCAGTCACACACAACGACGCTCCAGCGATCCCCACAGTGATAATGACCTGCCGGAATCGCTGGAGCGTCGTTACCTGGTCGCTGGGAGCTGTCAAACAGGCAGATCTCCCCAGCAGCCAGGGACCTGGGAGCCACCTCCAGATCACTGGAAGCGATGTTACCAGCATCCTCCCTGTTTAGCTCAGCCTGTAAGCAGGGAGGAAGCTGGTAACTATGATAAACACCGGGTATCTAGGCAGCGCACGCTGCTTAAATACCCGCTGTTTATCATAGTTTCCAGCTTCCTCCCTGCTTACAGGCAGTGCTAAGCAGGGAGGAAGCTGGTAACTATGATAAACACTGGACATCCAGGCAGCAAGTGCTGCCTGGATACCTGGTGTTTACCATGGTTACCAGCCTGTGAGGTCACTGATCGCTGGTCTCTCGCTGTCACACGCAGCGATGCGTGCTGACCAGCGGGAGACCAATGACCAAAAAATGGTCCTCAGCCCTCTGCAGAGATCAGCGACCTCACAGCAGGGGCCTGATCGCTGCTAGATGTCACACATAACGACATCGCTGGAGAGATCGTTGTAATGTCACAGTTACAACGATCTCGCTAACAATCTTGTTTCTGTGTGACTGGGGCTTTATACATGTGTTTGTAGGGCAATTAGGGGATCTGCATGCCTTTGATTCATAGCAAATTGATATATTGCTAATCAAATTTTGGGAAAAATTCAACAAAGCTGGTGAATAAGAATTTCAAAAGATTTGCTTATGTCTATTGACAACTTTCCTTTTTTGTAGGCTTTCCCATTCATCTCAATTCTTCCTTCTTGTTTACAAACAGGAAGGTAACTATAATAGATGCAAGGATTGCAAGTGCACCCGGGTCCTGGAAGCTAGGAGGCCACAAAAGTCCTTATGGAATATAGAAAAAGGCTAATGCTATTAAAGATATGCAATAATTGGGGACCCCATTGCAACTTTTGTATCGGGGCCCATGAGCTTTACTTTACACCCTTGTTTACAAATTTCCTTAAATAGAAAAGTAACCACACATACTCACTTAATATTGATGTAAAATTACCCCTTTTTACTTTCCAAGATGCAAATCTATCAAAAAGTAAATGCAGCATTACCAGACAGTATAATCTTCTTCCTAGCCACTTGACAACCTTAGAAATGTTTTATTAGTTTGCTGGGTTTTTCCACATCTATCATAAGATGAATGATTTTTTCTCTACAATATCCTTCCCCGCTTGTAGTATGGAATCCAAACACATCCAAATTTTTACATCTTTCGTACAATAGATATACACTTTTTTAATGATGTATTATTAATGTATTTTCCTGATTTTTTTTATCCCATTTTCTTGCTGTACAATATTCAGGCAATCACTTCCTCTGAGGTGCTCGTATTATTGGGTGGAGTCCCCAAAGCTGCTTTCCTTTTTCTTTTAAGCTTTATTCCATCATTCTCATACATATTATATGATGCATTTCGGCTGGCATATTCAAGCCTTTCTCTGACAGTGTACCATATTTTTGGGATTATAAGACTCACTTTTGTTCCCCTAAATTTTGTGGGAAACTAGGGTGTGTGTTTTATAATTCAAATCTACTATTTATGTGCCGTGCTCTGCTGTAGTGAAGGGGGGGCACTTTGGAGCGGTGTTCGGGGGGTGGTGCAGGTTGCAGGAAGCAGCGGAAGGTCACGTACTCCCGCTCATTAGCCTCATTGTAATATTCACTGCACCCGCTGTCCATCACCTCGGTGCTGAAACAGCACCGAGGTGATGGGCAGGGGAGCGGGCGCATATTACATATGCCCCGCTCCCCTCGTCATGCTGTGTGTCCCCTGCTGGCACATGTATACTGACACACACAGCCCCACCATCCCGGATATGACCCTTGCTGGCGTGCACACATTAAAATAACAAACACTGTTACTCACCTTCCTCGTGCTTCCAGCTGAGGGTGGCTTTCAGCGTCGGCCCAGGCATTATGTGACCGGGGCGCACAGTGATAACATCACTGTGCTGTGCCGATCACGTGACCCGATGCCCGGGACTGACGCTGCATGTCACCGCTCAGCTGGAAGCACGGAGCAATCAATGGAACGTGAGTAGCAGTGTGCACGCCAGCAGGGGCCACATGGCGTGACAGGGGGGCCATATCCGGAACGATGGGGCTGTGTATGCAAGCGGACATGTGCCAGCAGGGGGCATATAGCGTGACAGCGGAGCCATATCCAGGATGGGGGGCTGTGTGAGCCAGCAGACATGTATCAACACTGGGGGACAAGTGTCATCAAAGGGGAACATGTGCCAGCACAGGGGGACATGTGTCATCACAGGAGGACATGTGCCATCACCGGAGGTCCATATGTAAGATAAGGGGGCTATATCCAGGATGAGGGCTATATCCTAGGATGGGGGACTGTGTACCAGGATGGAGGCCATATATACCAGGATATAAATACTGATTGTAAGACAGGCACTGGCATTAGAAGATGGACCCCATTTAACAGTAAAAATTATTTTTTTCTCTTTTGCGTCACCAAATTTTGGGGGGCATCTTATAATCAGGTGTGTCTTATAAAGCGAAAAATACAGTATAAAGATGTATCTATAGCTGATAAAGTAACGTAAATCAGTTTAAGGGCATATACAGGTTTATTTCATTAATCTGAATTGCATTAACGCAATAAGTATTGTATTTTTCATTTTATAAGAAGCATTATAAGATTATAAGACACACCCCAAATTTGGTGAAGGAAAAGAGAATAAAATAATTTTTATTTTCAAATGGGGTCCGTCTTATAATGACAGTGTCCGTCTTACAATCAGCATATTGGTCCCCTATTCTTGTCAATGACGCCTCTATCCTCTTCCTGATATATATGTCTCCCATCCTGGTATATATGTCCCCCCATCCTGGTACATGGCCCCTCCATCCGGGTACATGCCCGCCCATCTTGGTATATATATCCCCCATCCTGGATCGACCATGGCTTACCAAGAGGGGGTTGCGGTGGTGGTGCGGAGATGCAGGAGGCAGGTTTGCAAGGTCCATGGAGAGTGGGGGCAAAGCTGTGGGACTGGATCTGCAGGACTCGCATGTTGATGTTCGGTGGGGACCACCATTTTCCATATACCTACCAGCATTGCCAAGCTGCATTTCGGCACCTTGCATCCAGACTTCCAGAAAATGGCCATGGGGAACCCTGCATACATGCCTCTTTCACCCCCGCTCCACCTCTGCAACCTTCTCTCGGTAAGTTTTTTTTTTTTAATTTTGAGCGTGTCTTATAATCCGAAAAATACAGTAGCATGCATATTAGTGAAAAAAGAATAAATCACATTTAATATTTTTATAGTTTACTGTATGCTATTGCGCAGTTTTAACCTGGTCACAAGTGTTTATTATAGATATTGGTTTTACTAATCTGTAAGGCTTGATATCGGTGATAGGCGGCCGTCACACGGTGCAATATTGTGAACGATATCGTTTAAGCGATCTGCTTTTTGATCGCTTAAGCGATATCGTTTGTGCATCGCTACTTGCGATCAAGCGATTTTACAATGTAAAATCGCTTGATCGTGACATCGCAGATATGAGAGCCGGAGCTCATATCAAGCGATAAACGCTTGAACAATCTGCTTCATCGTGGTGTGTGACACCACGATGAGCGATCTCCCAGCGGCAGAGCCTATGCTGGGAGATGGTAACTATGGTAAACGTCGGGTTACTAAGCGCCGCGCTGCGCCTAGTAACCCGATGTGTACCATAGTAACCAGCGAGATCGCTGGTCCACATCGCTGGTGAGTCTGTCTGTGTGACATCTCACCAGCGATGTGAGCGATATCGTTAGCGATCGCGCGTGCACGTGATCGCTAACAATATCGCTCACGATATTGTAGCGTGTGACGGCCGCCGTATGTATACCTATGGATTTGCATATATGTGTGCACTCATGATTATACCAAGTGTGCCAGTACAAAATCCACCTCAGATTGCAGCGAAATGTTATTAGGGCTGAGCTCAAAATAACTGAAGGTACTTCCAAATCCCAACTGCATTCCCTATGTGCACCTTCAATTAATAAATGTCCAGACCATTACAGGTCTCCTACTCGTGTACCAGGGTTGTGAACATCGGGATTGCTGTGAGCCAAGGGTGGATGGATGAAGGATTTCACATGTAGAGGTAATCCTGCAGGTTGAATACTGAATAATAATAATTCACATAACAAAAGTTGGGAAATTCCCTAAAGATTGTGTTTAATAAATAATTATAATTTTCTCTTCATTCTCTTATTATGTAAATATATTCATTATTATTATGTATAAATAATAATTCATAAATATTTTACCATAAAATTATATATGAATTCATCATCCAATCATTCAGATTAAAATTAAAGGATGAATGTACAAATATGATCCTCATGTGAACAATATGATTTAGTTTACCAGATTACCAAGGGGCTTTCCGCATCGCGTGGTCATTCCGATGAGGACAGTCAACACAAGAGGACTGGCTTCTCTAGAAAGACCAAGGGATGTACAATTCATCAGATTAAATTCATCACATATTCACTGTAGAATTGAAAGTTCTATAAAGGTACCGTCACACGCCGCCATATGGCTTCCATTTCGCCGGCAATTTGACGTGAGCGCGCACGTTTCGGGAACTTTTTTCAGATCACTGTTGACCTGTCACACATAGAGATATCGCCTGCTTTCTACGGCGATCCTGCGTTATGGAAATCGCCTGCAGAAGACCGGAAGCGATCTTCACACATCGCCGTGTCACACAGCACAATCGTAGCAGCAATTTCGCCACACTGTTTTGATAGGTGCGTGCTTTAAATTGGAAGCGCTGGGGAAATTGGAGCCAGTGAAGAGATTTGCAGAGGGGAGAAGTGGAGCAATAGGAAGTAGAGAGGTGGGTTAGTCGGGCAGCAGAGTTGAGGACAGATTGTAGAGGTGCGAGAGTGCTAGCAGGGAGGCCACAGAGGAGGATGTTGCAGTGGTTGAGATGGGAGATTATGAGGGCATGCACTAGTTGTTTAGTAGATTGAGGGTTGAGGAGAGGATGGATTCTGGAAATATTTTTGAGTTGGAGACTACAGGAGGTGGCAAGGGCTTGGATGTGTGGTTTGAAGGATAAGGCAGAGTCAAGGGTTACTCTGAGGTAGCGGACTTCAGGAACAGGGCAAAGTGTGATGCCATTTATTGTGATAGAAAGGTCAGGTAAGGAAGGTACGCGAGAAGGGAGAAAGATGATGAGTTTGGTTTTGTCTACAATTAGTTTGAGGAAGCGATAGGCGAAAAAGGAGGATATGGCTGACAGACTCTCCGGGATTCGGGATAGCACAGTTGATATCTGGGCCAGAGAGGTAGATCTGAGTGTCGTCAGCTTACAGGTGCTAATGGAGGCCGTGGAACTTCATGAGTTGTCCCAGCCCAAGGGTGTAGATGGAATAAAGAAGAGGTCCCAGGACAGAGCCTTGTGGCACCCCAACAAAGAGGGGATGAGTTAAGAAGGTCATGTGGAAGTGGGAGACACTAAATGTGCGGTTAGAGAGGTTGGAGGAGATCCAGGAGAGGGCAGTGGTGGACTGTGTCAAATGCAGAAAACAGGTCTAGAAGGTGGAGGATGGAGAAATGTCTGTTAGCTTTGGTGATAAGTAGGTCGTTAGTCATTTTGGTCAGGGCGGTTTTAGTAGAATGGTGGTGGCGGAAGCCAGATTCAATGTTGTCAAGGAGAGAATTAGCTGAGAGGTGGGATGAGAGTACAGTGTGGACATGCTTTTCGAGAAGCTTGGAGGCGAATGGAAGCAGCAATATGGGCTGGTAGCTGGGTGTAGAGGTTGGAATCTGGGCGTAATCCTAGGAAGAAGGGCAGGGGATGGGTGGTTGTGTCTACGGTTCATTCCAAGGGAGGGAGTCCTGGGGTCCTGAGAGACACGCCAGGTACTTGCCTGCCTAAGACTGTACCTTCTGTCTGTGCCTGCATGTGTGTCAATAAATGTACAGGTCCAGACCTGAGTGTGCATGAGTATGTGTGGGTGTTGTCCCAGCCTGTTAGGTGGAGGCGTGCTACTGGGGCTCTGGGTTCTGGAGTTGTAGGACCTTTTCGGATATCGGCCATTTGCAATCCTGTGGTGTACTGCCTTGACCTACCCCAGGTTTGGCAACCCGTAATATCTTTCATATCTCGTCTCTTAGGGAATGTGGACTTCTTTCGGATGTGCCATAGTCGAGTCTGGAGGCCTCTCTTAAAAGAAGGGGTACTGTCACGCGCTTAGATGGCGCTGACATTGTTGGATGCTGCTGTGTATGTGGTTTGTCTTTAAGAGCTGCATGGTTGATGGTTGTGAAGGTCCTTGCCTCCTGTGGTGTGCTCCAGAACTGCAGTCACTATTATGTTCAATTGCTGGTTCAGGAGTTAATGTGTGACTCACTTGGAATCCCTTCCCCCTGGCTTTAAATAGCCTTCCCTCTCCTCTTTCAGGTGCTGCTGAGCTATGTGCTCTAGGTCTTGGTGCTGTGCTGGGCCGATGCTTAGCTGCTGGGCTAAAGTCTTTCCTAGGGAGAAGCTGTGATTCCTGACCCGTGGGTGGAGGTAGGGACACTCAGCCTAGGGCTAATCGGGAGTTTTAGGGTACAGGGTGGCGGCTTGGAACTCCTCACCATCAGAGGTACCTCCTAAATCAGGACAAGCCAGGGACCTCAGCATCGGGGTCAGATTAGGCTCTCCTTACCCCCTTTTGCCCAATTCACCTATCTGTTACCTGATCCCCTTACCTCCCAAGTGTGACACTCATGTGCCTTGTGGTAAGGTCAGTCTTAATTTCTCAGTGGTAAAACCTTCATTGTAAGTAAACAACAGCACACAGCCTGATATGTGACACATCGCTGAATTCAGTGATTTACCCCTTAATCTCATGCTGTCCTCAGATTGCATAGCAAAATCCCCGATCACATATTCCCTTTAAAGTCAACATGTCACCAGGTTTTTCTCATATAAGCTGCAGCCATCAGCAGTAAAGCCTTATATAGACCACTCTAAAATACTGTATACAAGCCCCCAGGCCGATCTGCATAATGTAAAAATCAGCTTTTATTGTACTTACCTGTGGTGCAGTGCGGTCCAATGGGTGTCGCTGATCTTGATCTGACACTTCCTATCTTCTTGTGATTGCTACCCTTCTCAGCTTCCAGTGGGTGACATGTCCTATGTCACTCACACAGTCTCCAACATTGAGCTTGTGTACATGCGCACTTCTCTCTGCCCTGCTGAGGGCAGAGAAAAGTATTGTAATGTGCAGGTGTGGGGAAAGATCAAATAACATCTGCGTCGTGCACCTGCACATTACAGTACTTTGCTCTGTCAGGGCAGAGAGAACTGCACGTATGCAGGAGCGCAATGGGTGAAACCTTGTGTGGGTACCATAGGATGCGTCATTCACTAGACTGCCCTAGGGCCTTATATACAGCATTCTAGAATTCTAGTCTTACTGCTGGAGTTTATACGTGAAAACATTGGGGACAGGTTACCTTTAATATATACAGTACTGTAAACAATGAATACTTTAATCTAATGAATAAATTCATAGACAGTTACTATTGTGTTGAATTTGTGTCCTGAAATTTCCAGCTTTATTTCCTATAGCAGAAGATCATCATACTTACTAAATGAAAGTTAACAGACAAACAATTTATTTTTGCTTATGTGTCTCTATAGTTAGACAATGAAAATAAGACACACATGGACACACATTCATTCCTTCCAGATTCCCACACAAAGAAGATATCTCCTTTTATATTAGAAAGGTAATTGTGTTTTTTCAGTCCGTACTACGTGCTCTGGGATTTGCTGTTTCTTCATCTGCTTATGAAATTCATTGACATCATTGTCAGTCATTCTACCAAATATGAGATTCAAAATGACAAACAGTGAAAGCAAATCTGCAGGTTCCAATATGTTCAGTCTTGATTAGTTCACTGTATTCTGTTACAAGATTTTTGTGTTGGCTAATGAATATAACTTTATATTAAAGAATGCAAATACCTAAAGACTCAGTTTATCCGGTGTCCTTCTGCTGGAGCTTGCCACACTGCGAATCTTAGTGTATTGTCTGGAAAAAATGCTGCAACGTAAGAAGAATGTTTTAAACTTTATAAGTTTTATTAGTTTATTTTTTATCATATAACAAAATGCAAAATGCAAATATGAAATTTTCATCAAAGCAATATCAGTGACCACCCTTTTCAACAAAATAGCATCAAAGCATCAGTTCTATACTTGAGTTTTAGAAGGAACTCAACAGGTAGGTTGTTCCAAACATCTTAGAAAGTGAAAGGCTTTGTGAGGGCTTTTTGTATAATTCATATGTGTATCTAGGCTGCAGAGGGCTCACAGTTTGTAATTTACAACCTCGACAATTCAACAGGGGATTGTTTGGTCGTTCTCAGTTTTGTATTCAATGTTATAAACGTCCCTTCGTTATAACTAAATAAACACATGACTGCCATGACTTGGGTGAAAATGGCCACAGCAACTAAATAAACACATGACTGCCATGCCTTGGGTAAAAATGGCCACAGCAGCCTTTATTTAATATTTACACAAACCTAGGGGGCGACCACCACAATGGCAATTCCCACCACCACATAATCAGTATAAATATCAACAAGCAATAAACATCTGATAGATCTGGTCCAGGGGCAAACCCCAAAACCTCAAAAGTCTCCCTAGCTGCACCGCACTGGCCCTGGGGAGAAGGGGTATTAACAACACATGGTTAATACCCCTAACCTTAACGGCACCTTCGCCCAATAATTACATCACATAGTGGCTTCCCTGAAGGAAATGACCAATTATCCAGCCTCTGAACCAGACCTATCCCCCACTGCTGTGACAAAAGGTTACATATACAAAGTACATTGATATACAACATACATCTGCATAAATATATAAACACTATCCCATACTTCCAACCATATATTCCACTACCATCTCATCAACACATGTTCATAATATCAACATAATATCATCGCCTCCCCCGCATGTTTCATGTGACTCGAGGAAACCGTACTGGCATGAACCATAATACTGACCCATACATGCCAATTAATGAATCCCCATGAAAGTTGCCTTGCCCTTGAGAGCTCGCATTCTACAAATTTACATCCACATAACCAATGCATCAGCACATATCTTAATCAGAAAAGAGGGCGGGTGAGTGGGCTGAGACTTCTTGATCTGGAAAGAGAGAGCACTCGCCCCCTCCCATCTCCTTTATCCCCTCCATACTTCTGCCTACTTTTCCTCCCACCAATCCAAGAATTTGCAGGTCTCTTCCCCTGCCCTGCTTGCACACTAGCATTTTGCATAGCCTCATTATCCCCTTCCACTCCCCACCCCTATGTATTGTCATGCCGCCTGTCCGCCTATGGGGCTCCCTGGCTTTCTGTTAGCATTTTGCATGGTTACCTAGATATAACCATTCTGTGTGTGGAAGAGCTGCTCGCCCCTGATTAGAGGTTTGTTGTTTTGGAGTCTGGTCATAATGTCACAACTGGATGTTACAACTAGACTCCAGCAGGCCCAACCCAGTCTCCAACAGGACCACCTCCATGGGCGGTATAACTTGTATGACGCAAATTGCGTCATATCCATATCATAGGACTTCGCGCTGCGCATTGCGCATGTGCGAGTTGGCTCTACGGCAGCTAGTCTGGGATTAGCTGCCGCAGACCCTCAGAAATTGCAGGTTAACAGCAGCTCAGATTAGACACCAGGGCAATGCCACACAGAGTTCTAGCAGCAGACACATCTCTACAACAACTGTTAAGAGGAGACTGAACGGATGGACTCTACATGCCTGGATTCCCACCGTGAAGCATGGAGGAGGAGCTGTGATGGTGTGGGGGTGCTTTGCTGCTTTGAAGCTCATCAAGAGAATGCTAAAGCCCCAGTCACACATAACGATATCGTTAGAGAGATCGTTGTAACTGTGACGTTACAACGATCTCTCCAGCGATGTCGTTATGTGTGACACTTTGCAGCGATCAGGCCCCTGCTGTGAGGTCGCTGATCGCTGCAAAGTGCTGTGGGTCATTTTTAGATCGTTGGTTTCCCGCTGGTCAGCACGCATCGCTGCGTGTGACCGCAAGAAACCAGCGATCAGCGACCTCACAGGGCTGGTTACTATGGTAAACACCGGGTATCCAGGCAGCACGCGCTGCCTAGATATCCGGCATTTACCATGGTTACCAGCGTCCTCCCTGCTTAGCGATGCCTGTAAGCAGGGAGAACGCTGGTAACTATGATAAACAGCGGGTATCTAGGCAGCGAGCGCTGCCTGAATACCGCGCTGTTTATCATAGTTACCAGCGTTCTCGGCAGTGCTAAGCAGGGAGCGATGTGGGAGGTGGCTCCCATGGCCTGATCGCTGGGGAGATCTGCCTGTTTGACAGCTCCCCAGCGATTAGGTAACGATGCTCCAGCGATCCCGGCAGGTCGTTATCGCTGTCGGGATCGTTGGAGCGATCGTTATGTGTGACAGCACCCTAAGAGTGTGCAAAGCAGTAATCAAAGCAAAAGGTGGCTACTTTGAAGAACCTAGAATATAAGACATATTTTCAGTTGTTTCACACTTTTTTGTTAAGTATACGTTGCGCCCCTATGGCAAGGTGCCACAGGGAGGTACTGCACCCCAATCAGAAGATGTAGTGCCTCCATAGCCGTGGATATGGAGAAACCTACAGAGTCTGCACCCAACACCCACACAATAGGCCACCTTAGTACAGAGGACTGTATATTCAGTAGGTCCCAGGGGGTAGAGCCTAGAGGAGCGGGAGACAATGAGTGACAATTAGGAAGATAATTAGATGGTGTAAGACAGCAGAGAAGATGGACGCAGGGGACCCTGCGACCGTGACAGGAGGGCACCTCTAAGGAGAGGGGTGACCCAGGCGGAGAAGGGGGCGACTCCAGGACTGGTCGGAGCAAGCTGGAGACCCAGGTCACCACGGGCACACTGTAACCGAGGCGGTTAGTTAACGGTCTATCCCTAACCGCAGACCGGCAGGCTGTGGGACCGGCACAAGGGAGCCACAGCACCCATCAAGAATCAGTCCCCCAGCGATGCCTTAGAAGTACAGAGACTTTAGGCAACAGACCCCGAGGACTAGAGACTAGACTCTCGAGCGGGAGTACAGAAGGCCATCAGGGCACAGAAGGGACAAGGACCATGAGCGCCATTAGAAAAACACCTTTGACAGACTCTGGAAAAGCCTCCAAAATCTGTAGCTACATTCCATCTTAAACCAGACTGTACCGTGTACCTTTTCCACCTGGTGCAAGTGAAGAACTGTTTGAGCTGAATTAGTGTCTGTTCTCCTTTCATCCGTCGCCCGGAGGGCCTCTACAGTATCACAGAGGTGAGGACTACTACTTCCACCATCCCCCCGCAGCCCTGAGGTAAAGCTCCACCTGTGGGGAGCTATACTACCAAAGCTGCATTCCCATCACCTCAGCGTCTGGCCGCATCACTGGTAACCCTATTAGCAGGTACCACAGATGGCGTCACGTTACAATTCATCCACCATCATCACTCTCACCCCGCCACTGAGGGTCCTGGGCACGGGACCAGGAACTGACCAGCCGTGGTCCCCACTGAAGTAACCCCCTGTCCCGGTATCCGAGTACCCGCTACCCTGTCGATCGACTCATATATTATTCCACATGTGTTTATTCATAGTTTTGATGCCATCAATGTGAATCTACAATTTTCATAGTCATGAAAATACAGAAAAATCTTTGAATGAGAAGGTGTGTCCAACCTTTCGGCCTGTACTGTACAAAGTACAGCTGATTGAAACAGCTCAGTGCAATAAGTGGGGTCATTTTCACAGTGCCCATGCTGTATCAGTGATAGGATCATCTGTCCCTCATTGTGCTGTGAAGGGTAGACTGCTCTGTATCACTGATACTGAGTCTCTCACTGAGCCCCAGCCACCATTCTGTGAAGGAGAGACTGCTAGGTGCCATTAATTTGCTGCAATTAAGTGTTTATGCAGTAATCTACTTCACAGGGGGGGAGGCTAGGGATCAGTGAGGGATAGGTGATCATAACTGTGACACAGAGCAGTCTCCCCTTCACAGCACAGTGAGGGAAAGATGATAGTATCACTGACACAGCTGGTCACAGTAAAGATAACCCCATTCATTGTACTGAGCAGGTCAATCAGCTGTTCTCTGTATATTCACATAGCTTGCTATGAATACAAAGGGAGTGTCCCTCCTCCTTACAGCTCAGTCCAAGCAGCATTAAGGCTGGCTTCACATTTGCGCTTGTGTCTGCATGCTGATGGCATGCAGACACAAACGCAGTCAAAAGCAGGGACATCACTGTGCAGCCCGGCAGCCAATCAGCGGTGTCCGGGGGGGGGAGATCAGCGCCGGAGATCTCCTCCTCCCCGCCGCCGGTAAGCTCTTGGACATGTCGGCGGGGAGAAACAGCTGATTTGACAGCTGTTTGAATCTCCCGCGCCGACACCGAGAGGAGATGTCGGCGCGGGAAGATTCAAACAGCTGTCACATCAGCTGTTTCTCCCCGCCGACATCGCTAGCAGATTACCGGCGGCGGGGAGGAGGAGAACATCAGAGGCTGAGCTGATCTCCCGGTGGCTGTCGGTGATCTCCTGTGACATCACCGGTGGCCACCGGGAGAGATCTCAATGAGATCTGCAGCGTTCTCCTGCAGTGTCATGCAGAGGACACTGCGGATCCATTGAGATCAATGCATTTTTTATGCGCTTGCAGGCGCTTGCGGATAGAGCAAGCGCCGCGAACACACAAAAAAATGCTGCAAGCTGCGTTTGGAGCGCGGTCGGAGGGCGCATAAATTATGCGCATCCGAACGAAAATGCTGCCAAACGCAGCCATACACAGGCACATGCGTTCCTATGTTAAACATAGGAATTCATGTGCGCGTTTGGCTGCGTTTGGTACGCAGCGCTCCATACGCAAATGTGAAGCCAGCCTTACATAGATGGAGGGAGGTGGTCCTGCTGTAGACTAGGGCAGGCCTGATGAAGTCTGGTCATAACATCCTGTTGTGATGTTAAGACCAGGCTTCAAAACTACAATCCTCTAGTTGGGGGTGAGCAGAACAGTGATATCTAGGTAAACATGCAAAATGCTAACAGGGTGTATATTGCAAAATGTCTGTATTTGGCAGCCTAGTTACACATATAAATTATACAAAAAGGCTGGATAACTCATTTAACTACAGCTCTTCTGTGGCTGCAGGTTTGTGCAAATCCTTCTCCCTTAGGGCCCTTTCACATCAGCGTTTTTCGTAATTCGCGGCAGATGCGGTGAAAAAACCGCATCTGCCGCATAACGGTTCCACTTGCGGCACGGTTGCGGTTTTTTCCATAGGAAGTATAGGGGGACTTGCGGCAGATGCGGCAAGTGCGGTTTTGCACTTGCGGCAGGTGCGGCAGCGAAAAAAACCGCAGTAAGCCGCGGTTTTTTTTCTCTGCCACACCTGCCGCAAGTGCAATACCGCACTTGCCGCATCTGCCGCAAGTCCCCCTATACTTCCTATGGAAAAAACCGCAACCGTGCCACAAGTGGAACCGTTATGCGGCAAACGCGGCAGATGCAGTTTTTTCACCGCATCTGCCGCGAATTACGAAAAACGCAGATGTGAAAGCACCCTTAGCATGTCATCCCAGACTGTAGTGAGATAGGGTGTTTTCACATCTAAGGTTGGTGTGTGTTTTGCTTAATTAGCGTTTCTAGGCGTTTTTACCGCTAAAAGCACAAGCGTTTTGGCCTAATTGATTTAAATGAAAACGCATGTAAAAACGTGCATGTGCATTTTCAAAAACGCAAAACGCATGCGTTTTTGCCAATGCAGCACAAAACGTTTTCCCCTACATTTTGGGCAGCGTTGGCAAAAAGGCATGTGTTTTGCGTTTTTGAAAATGCACATGCGTTTTTGCATGCGTTTTTACATGCGTTTCCATTAAAATCAATAGGGTCAAAAAAGCTAGCGTTTTATGGGTTTTTAGCGGAAGAAACGCCTAGAAACGTTAATTAAGCAAAACGCACATCACCCTTAGGGTACTTTTACACGCCTCCACTGCGTGGTAGCAACTGCCTGGCAATGGGGATTTTTGTGCCTGTTGCCTTGAAATTGCTACGAAATGGGGGCATGTAAATTGGGAAAGGGATCGGGTTTCCTGCAGTTGACTCGGATACCTGTTTCTGAGCCGTGTTCAAAAACCCAAGGCAACACAAAGGCACAATTGCCATGATAGTGGCGTCTAAACGGGGCACAGGGATTGAATCACCGTCGCCTTGTGAATTCCCAGGGACGTGACACAGCCTCATGTATACCGCGCCCCATCAGCGATCATTGGTGGGGGCTACTGTGTAACAATTGGCTAACCCTTCATAGGGCGCCATATTTAAAGAGCTGACCATTCACACTACACCATTGCAATCGCGTCATGTATTAGCCAGCCTTCCTGCGCATGCTACCCAATCATGACGCTATTGCGTTGTCCAATCACTGTGTTAGCGTCACGGAATACACAACTCCGTCACGCCTATGTTTTGGCGCTGCAGAACATGTACGCTCACATTCCCCTACTGATTGCGCCGTGTGAAGGGGCGACGGGATTCAACAGGCAGTTATCCGCAGGATCTGTGGGAACTTCCGAGGCACCACGATACCTTCAGTTGACAACGCAATGGCGGCGTGTACATGCGGCATCGGCGATCGGTATTAACTGTCAAAAACGTGCACGTGAACGTACGGTTGATACCAGTTGCTAGGCACAGTGGCGGTGTGTAAAGGTACCTTAAGATGTGAAACAGGCCATAAACATTTCCCTGCTTATTTAAAAACAGCCATGAAAATGTTTTACCTCAAGGACAGAATCAGATCTAGTGCTGTCCTGATTGTATTCCCGTTTTGCTTCCTCATTGGTCCAAGAGCTGTAGTATGTCTTAACCATATTTCTGCATAGTCGGGCTCAGCCATTACTCAGCACATAGCAGGTCAAATATATCTCAGCACAAAGAAAGTGTAAATTGTCAGCTGACCCAAATGTTGCTTGTTTCTCAGAAAACTGGTATCTAGCAACAGGAATCCATTAAAATAATATCTTTGCTTTATACAATTTATCGTTTTAGTTTTTCCCTCCTTTTCTTCTAAGGGCCATCATTTTTTTATTTTTCCACCATATGACATATGAGGGCTTTTTTTTTTTGTGGGACTAATTGTACAGTCATATGAAAAAGTTTGGGCACCCATCTAAATCTTACTCTTTTTTTTTTTAATTGTTTTTTTTTTTGCAACAGCTATTTCAGTGTGATATATGTAATAACTGATGGACACAGTACTATTTCAGGATTGAAATGAGGTTTATTGTACTAACCAAAAATGTGAAATATGCATTATTTCAAAAATTGACAGGTGCCAAAGTATGGGCACCCTTCTGATTTTCATGATTTGAATACTCCTAACTACTTTTTACTGACTTACTGAAGCACTAAATTGGTTTGGTAACCTCATTGAGCTTTGTACTTCATAGCCCGGTGTATCCAATCAGGAGAAAAGCTATTTCAGGTGTCCACTTGCTAGTTGTTCTCCTAGTTGCATCTTCTCTGAGGAGTGGCATCATGGGCTCCTCAAAACAGCTCTCAAATGATCTGAATAAAAAGATTGTTCAACATAGTTGTTCAGGGGAAAGATACAAAAAGTTGTCTCAAACCTTTACACATCGCGATATCGCAATGCAACATCGAAAAAAGTCACGTGGTACGGCCATTGCAGTTGATATCGTTCATGCGTTGTGTTGTGTAAATGGGCAATGCGATGGGAAAAAATCGCAGCTACGATATTGCAAGAAGAATGTGCAAGCCCTTCAACCGTACGATATTGCATATGCGATCTGGCCTGATTGTGCTGTGTGACTTCGCAACTACGATTTGGAGCGCAACTTCCCCTATTCACTACAATGTTAAATGCTCGTTCCCTGGGTTGCTCATACCCAGTGCAAAAAAGGGGCGTACAACATCGTAGTTGCGTTGCCTGCCGATATCTCCCTGTGTGACATCTCCTATGCGATCTTGGACAAGTGCCAAAAACGAGCGCGCTCCCGTGAAATTGTATACAATATCGGAATGATATCGCGATGTGTAAAGGTACCCTGATACACATGTAGACAAAATTATATCAAAAGAGAAAATAAGGTGATTTATGCAGTAAAAATACAATTTTATTGAAAATGTTTAAAAATAGTACATGCAAAAAACAATACTACTATTAAGGTTTAAATAGGAATATAGAGATAATAGTATAAAAATACCAAAAAATAATAACAAAAAAATCAAAACAATAATATGTATATATCAAGAAAATTATAAGTGTAAAGGATCTGTGGAAAACACCCTACAAACTAAAAAGTGATCTTCCCAGGTAATCCTATGAACAAATCTCAAAGCCTAATCAACAGAAGTGTATACAGACTCTGCTGCACTCTACATGCATGTTTCGGCTTACGCCTTCATCCTGGATGAAGGCGTAAGCCGAAACGTGCATGTAGAGTGTAGCAGGACACACCAGGTAATTACCCTCTGTTTTGATCTTCACTGTTTGGGTCTTTTTCACCTTTTACTTTTGAATAGCCTCCTATGTGAGAGATAGGTAACTATTGCAAGTTTATTTGATGTTTTGACACTTCTGTTGATTAGGCTTTGAGATTTGTTCATAGGATTACCTGGGAAGATCACTTTTTAGTTTGTAGGGTGTTTTTGTTATTATTTTTTGGTATTTTTATACTATTATCTCTGTATTCCTATTTAAACCTTAATAGTAGTATTGTTTTTTGCATGTACCATTTTTAAACATTTTCAATAAAATTGTATTTTTACTGCATAAATCACCTTATTTTCTCTGATATATTTCTACTGGGTGAGCATTTTTTCCATTAATTAGAGGGATGATTATAGGGCATGAAAATCATCTTCTGTAAAGCCTAATTCTGGTATGTAGACAAAATTGTTGGAACCCCTCATTTAAAGAAAACCCACAATGGTCACAAAAATAACTAAAATCTGACAAAAGTAATATTAAATAAAAAATCTATGACAATGAACAAATAAAAGTCAGACATTGCTTTTCAATCCTGTTCCACAGAATTTATAATCAAATTAACATCATGAAATCGGCCTGGCCAGAAATGATGGTCCCTCAACTTAATATTTTGTTGCACACCTTTAGACACAATCACTGTAATTAAACGTTTCCTATAACTGTCCTCATCTGACCCCTCGCTGTCATATCAACTCACCGATGCCCTGTTATTGTGCGATCCACATGGCATGTGTTAGATTCCACTGTTAAGCCCGCGCTACATGCTACGATATCGTTAATGATATCATTGCAACGTTAGCTGTTTGGTGACATTGCAGCGACATCGAAACTACATCATTGTGTGTGACATGTATCAACGACCAACGATAAGTTCGTTCATCGTTGGTCGTTGGTAAATGACCCGGACCATTTTTTTATTGTTGGTCTCCTGCTGGGCGGCCAGCATCGGCGTGTGTGACAGCGGGAGACCAACGATCAACGAGCTCCCAGAGCAGCTCAGTACACGCTGGGAGCTGGTAACCAGGGTAAACAGCGGATAACTAAGCGCAGCACTCTGCTGATTACCCTGAATACCAGCGCTCTCGCTGGTCCTGATTGCTGGTGAGTCTGCCTGTTTGACAGCTCACCAGCGATCACATAACAAAGTCCCAATGACCCGATCGTTGGACAGATCGTTGGGACATTGTACTGTGTAAAGGGGCCTTTAGAGTTTGACAGTGCAATCTACCAATTACCAAGCGCAGGTGGATCTCCAATGTTGGCTTATCAGATCAGCTGACATGTGTAGGAAATGATGCGGGCTTGGTAAGTGAGCTTGCATCATAGTCAGGGACACAACCAATGACGAACCTATACAAAATGGTTAAAACATACAGATTTTCCAATCCATGTGTCATATGAACTGTAGCACACTAAAGGCCGCTTTACACAGCACGATATCGTAGGCCAACTACTATAAAAAGTCACGTGGTTCGGGCGTGGCCGCCGATATTGTTCGTGCGTTGTGTGGTGTACATGAGCAATGCGATGCAAGATCGATGCAAAAACGATATCGTTTGGGAATTGTGCAGGCTCTCCAACTGGCCAATATTGGCTTGACGATCTGGCAGGATCGTGCTGTGTGACAGCGCTACTACGTTTTGGAGCGCAACTTTCCCTATTCACTCCAATGTTAATTGCTCATTCCCTGAGTTGATGAGTCGCAGTGTGCAAGAGGGGCGTACGACATCGTACTTGCGTTGCCTGGAGATATCACACTGTGTAACATCTCCTATGCGATCTTGGACAAACGCCAAAAATGTGCGCGCTCCCGTGCCGTTGTATACAATATCGTAAAGATATTGCGACGTGTAAAGCGGCATTAAGTGTTACTTGGATTAACCCTTTAACTGTTCTCGCTCTGGCTGCAAAAGCTGACGTGACTTCAAACAATGTTTATAATAAAGTAGTGGTTTTTGCACAATCATGCAGCCCTCACTAGGTCCCCACAAATTCTATACTTGTTCACAATAAATTTTAATCACAATTACACAAATTAACATAGGACAAAGCCCTGTTTCTGAGGTGTCACTAACATGAAATGACACACGCAGGACAAAAATCTGCAGCTTCCTGCACCAAAAATGCATTGTGTGCATGACATCATTTTTGGTGCGTATTTTGTCTCAAGGTGCAGATTTTTGTCATCAAAAATCCACACCACTACTCTCCCATGCACACGCACCCTTAAGGTACCGTCACACGCCGCCATATCGCCGGTGAGAAGGCTGGCAATTCCCGAATTCGACTATGTGAAAACCACATTGCATGTGCGTAGTGGCGTGTGACTGGGTGATTCGCCGGTGGAGAGTCGCCTGATTGCCCTGCACTGCAGTGAAATCAGGCGAAATGCACTAGGCGATTTCAGCGCATCGTGGTGTGTGACAGGGTGATAGCGATGTAGAAAGAGAGCTCAGACATTCTGGAATCCATCCCGTAGGCGTGCCTGAGCGTGCTATTTTCCGCGCCCTGTCTGCAGTGTTTGGTGGCTTATCCTGCGTTCCCATTGGCTGCCCGTGGCAAAGGTGCCATAATTGATGATCTGTGCGTTCTTCACCAGACTCATCTTCTTCTTCTGCTTCACAAGTGACAGGAAAGGCAGTCAAACTACCAGCGTCATGGACTAGCGCATCACAATGATAGTGCGTGTATGATGTTGCCATGTCCTGACTAAATGATAAATCCTCCGATATTGACGATTAGTGTATGAATTCATACACACAAATATATGTTGAATAAGGCAATTCCTATTGCTGGTGACTGAAATGTAAAAACCAACATGTTGAGCATACAGAACTCACAAACCATATGGGCCCCCAAATTACATACTAACACATGTATGTCTTCCATTTGCTACGCACATCCGTCACCCAGCGGTTCATTCTTGAGTTAGTTTGTTGACGCCATGGCATACCTGAAAGGCTCACCATTCTGTTGCGCCTTAAGTTGTCTGGGCCCACAAGTCTCCTCGGCGTAACCAGCGTGCACTATAATGTCATGTCGTTGTTGGACTTTGTGCCCTGCCTTCCAGGTGCTTTTCCTTCCCCTGCAGAGATAGCGATGGTGTCAGGACAGAGAGCTGCAGCATGGGGCGAGCCTGAGCTGCTCATCCTGATTGACATCCTGGACAGCGGGAATTATTGGTGCCACCATCGGCACCAACACCCATGTCTCCACAAGCAGGCCATCCTGCGCAAACTGAAGAGGGCCCTGCTGAGGAGACTGGGAGTTGACCACACCACCCAGCAGATCCAGAAGAAGGTGGCGGACTTGAAATACAAGTGTTCAGGGCGCCTTGCCAAGATCCAGGCACGGATTCGTAGGCTGCGTGGTAAGCAATTGTGATACACACATACCTCATCCCAACACCAAGCAATCATGTAGCACCACATGGAAGTGTAGCCCGTCAGGTACCCTGAGTAGATGATGTTGAGGCTTCATCCCTCAGCATCTGCAGGGTGTGCAAAATGCAACATGAAGGTGCAGAGTAAACTACTATGTGTTGGCATTGTTGACGTCAACATTGCCGTTTTAACAGTACATCAACACACATAGCTGTGTAATACAGCTGAAGTCAACATCTACATCTAGTAAGTCATGGCCACCATTACACATACAGGCAATATCTGCGTGCTGTGTGACATATAGCCTGCCACACAATGGTGGTGGGAATGCCAAAATATCCATTACACATAACATAAATGTATACTGGCACAAGACCAGTCCACCACCTGTTCCCTGTGTGGTCATGTGCATCTGTACATTAGCCTTGATGTATATGGATGGGTCAGTCTTGTTTGTTTCTAACATAACACTGTGTTTTGTTGCCCAATATGCAATAATTACTCCCCTGGATACACACCATAGGTGTGTACACACAACATTCTTGTCCCAATTGTGTGGGTCACAGCCACTGTGCTGGCAACCACTATATGCGTGTGTGCACTGGATGGGCACAAAACTTTGTGTTTGGCCACAGACATGTACAGATGTGCACCGTCAGCTGACATCACATCACTTTGCCCAAACCAACAAACATGTACATGTTTACTGAAGTAATTCCTCACACTCATACAAAATACATTGGTGATTTTATGTTTTGGTGATGTTGCAAATTGATTTAAACAAAATATGTTCAACCTAATAGGGGAGGCGGAAAACCCACCAGAACGCCAATCATCAGCGGCAACCCACACGTACTCCCCCGGCAGTAACACCACCTGCCAGCCCACCGCCACCTTCTTCTGGAAGGGCACCCTCCTCAGCTGGTGACAGTTCTGCCTCAAGAGCAGCTTGCAGCCTCCCCTCTGCACCTGCCAGCCCAGCCTCTGCCCCACCAAGGCCACCCTGCACCCCACCTGGAAGGGCGCCAAGAGCCCCACCTGCAGGCCTAGCAGCCACACACCACTGGCAGCAAACGCTGTCACCTCCTTCCACCCAACGTAGCCAGCCCAGTTGGCAGCCCTGTGGGGGAATGGTCCCCACAGGGTGATAGTGAGCGTGGTGGAGGAGGTACTGATGGTAAGTGTGGCCCATATTAAACCAGAAAGTTGTTTAGAATTTGGCCTGTGTCACCTGTGTCACACCTGTTGGGGATTGCCACAGGACCCATCAGGTGCAAAGAGGGATTTACACTTTGGTACCCACAGCACACAACATCTACCACCCAAGACCTGGAGGGGGAGCTCTACTGGCTGCCTTAAGCCAGATCCCCTATAAAAGATCCATACCTGAGGGGAGGAGTCAGTTAGGCAGTTAGTCTGCTCTGAGCAGGGAAGAGAGCAGTGAAGTCCAGTGAAGCAGCCTAGAGAAGGTGCTGGAAAGACCCGGTTGCTGGGCAAAGCAAGACCCAGAACCAAGGGGCACTGACTCGCTGTGGAGCACCCCAGAGAGAGGGACGGAGGCCAGTGGAGCAGTAAGGAAAAAGGACACAGGACCGTATATAGTATCCCTTTAGCTCACACGGACACCGGAGTCCGACCCTACAGGAGAAACACTGAAGCAGGAAAAGCCCTGAGAAACCAGGAGGATCTATTCCCCTGAGGTATTGACTTAATAGAGTCATTAAAACCTGACCAAGCACAGAACCAGGGGCCCAAGAGGAGTATAGGGACCACACAGAAGGCCCTCATTGTCGGTTAAAGAGTTAAGCCCTGAGAGGGAAGAAAGCGGTGAGCTCAACTATAGGCAGGACTTACCCCAAACCACCATACACAGTAGCAGAGGAGGCCTCACAACTCTCAAGGTGAGAATCCCAATTTGCACTGAGAACCTGGTTCACTCTTGGACTGTACCTGTTACCGGACATCGGTAAAAAGGTACCGAAACAAAGATTTTTGTGTGTGTGAGTCTGCTTCCCCGCCGCTGCCCACAGCGTCTCCCTCAAGCCGCTACTACAACTCCCCTCATCCACCCTCGCTGCCCTGTGGTAAAGCTCCACCTGTGAGGAGAGGTACTACACTGAGCTGCACCACCATCACCTCAGAGGCCGGCTGCAGCACTGGTATCCTCCGTTACCAGGAACCACAGGTGGCGTCACGACACTACTACCCCCATCCTCATCACCATTCCCCCTAATCCCTGCCACTGAGAGTCCAGAGCACGGAACTGGGAACTGACCAGCCATGATTCCCCGTCGAAGCAGCCGTCCTATCCTGGGATCCGAGTACCCCCTACCCTGTCGACCGACTCACCCAGACATAATGCATTACTAATGTTGTTTGTTTCTGATTTTGATAAGTGCAGATTGCCCAGCAGCTGTGTGCGGGTGACCTTGAAGGGCCTCACCACCACCCGAAAGGGAAGTGCGGGATGATGTGCTAAATCGTTAGTATGGTTACACATGTACAGAACATTGTTAAACTCAGAAAAACATGTTCCTGATGTTGTTTTGTTCCCCATACAGGACAACAAACCATACAGGATTTGGTTGATGCCCACCGTGAGGCGCAGGCCAATTTGGACAGAATGTGGGCCATCATCCAGTGTCTCACTGGTGGGTAGTCTGGGGCTTGCCCTGCTATTTTGCAACAGCCATTCTGATTTTGTTTTTGTGTTGTTTTTCCTGCCCCCTTGTGTGTTGAGTGTGTGGCATTTTGCCATGATTTTTTTTTTGTGTGTGTCTAGTTGTTTTATTTTTTTTTTTTTAAAAAAGGGGGTTTTAAAATCTCACCAAGCTACAAAATTAAAAAAAAACAATGGTTTGTACTCGGCCCATTTTAAAAACAAAAGGGGCCACAAAATAAGAAAAAAAAAAGCATATAGTCAATAGAGTTATTGTGCTAAGCCCACTACAGTATTTTGCGTCTTTCCTATATACACAGAGGTGCAGGACTTTGTAGTCTACACATCTTTGCGCATACTACATCTGTCAGCCACAATCAAATGTCTGAGGGCTTACATTAACATTGAATGTGCTATCATTGCTTTAAAAACACGGATGGGCTGCAGAGAGGCACCCCATCAATGTATGTAGCACATCATACATTCAATGGGAAAAACACCACTTCCCATGATTGTATGGCAAACCAAATAAACATGTGTTAAGGGCCGGGTACACACTTGTAGACCCATGTAGGGCCTATAAAGATTTTACCAAGCCATTCTCACATCTAGGGGCCAAAGGGATATGTCAAAATCTATACCTTACCATGTGATAGTAGTTATGTTGCCTATACAAGTGAGACAGATCCTTGCCCTGTAATCCACCATCACAGTACATACATACACATACATGACAGTTACACAGCAAGAGTGAGTGTTTTTGTCCAAAATAAATTTATAACACACAGAAACAAAAGAAAAACACATACGGTGTTTACAAAAGAAATAAAAGGTTTGCCCCCCAATTCAAACAACATTTATTGGTATCATCATGTAGGTATTCCTCTACTGTGTCAGACGTGGGTTGTGGCCCCATATTGCCTACCAGAAGCCCAACTGGGGGGGTTGTCTGGGGCCAATTGACAAGTCAGGAGTGTGTCTGGGCCCATATGTAGGTGGCCTCGGACCATGGGACACTGACGACTGTCCAGTGGGGAACACAACATGGGTTGGTGGCGTCAGTGCCCCATCGTCAGCCGCTTCCAGGACCCGAATGATGAGCCTCTCAGCTAGTCTGTGCTGCCCTGGGTCCAGCCTGACCACCCTCTCATTAAGTAGATGCCCAATCCCAGTGTTTGGCTGATTTTCGGTGTGAAGCAGCACCCTCTTTGCCCACGTTCCCAGTCGTTGGAGGTGTTGGTGGGCGTCGACTATTAATGACTGAGCTGGGTCCAGGGTGCTGCCCTGCCGCACTGGGACCAGTCACAACCTCCCCCTCAGATGTTGATTGGGGAGGATCATCCACGGGTGACATTTCTTAGCTGGACTGCAGCTCTGGAGGCTCCTGTAAAGAAACAAAAAAAAAAGGTAAAACACTACTCATGTACCCCCATTGTATGTTACAAATTACAGATAAGCAGCTCCAGCATTACCAAGCCAGTGTACTAGGTCAACACAAACATTGCACATATGAATGCAAGACTATGGAACAGTGAAAAGTGTGCACTCAACTCACCTGACGGTACAGCATGCAAAGTGATGTGGCCCTACAATCTTCAAAAAAATAACATAGGAGCCTAGTGTGTGAGCCAACACCACAACACACAGGTTATATAGGAAACAACTACAGAATAGTGCCTGCAGCTGCTTCCAAAAATATCACATGAGAACAACCACCAAGGGGTAATCAGACACAACAATAATGAGTAGACGTACCTCCTGTGACAGCGCCATGGCTTTGGATGTGCTCGCCGTTGCCTCATCAAACACTCTGTTGCCCCACGTTCTCCGAGGGACAACCTGGTCCAGAGTGAAAGTGAGGAGGTCATAATACCACAGTTTTGGCACATATACCTCCTCACTTGCCATCCCAGACCGCTGGTACCTCTGGACCTGGTTGTACTCCTTTTTGAAAACGGTGCGCAGGTGTTTGATTTTGACTTTTACCTTGTTCTTGTACCACCTCTCCCCAGGATGGTGCTGTTGGGAGAGGGAGATAAGGTGGCCATAGGCCACATCCTTCACCTAATTGTTCTTGTAATTGTGCGAATGCACCGGCCACAGGCATTCATGGTCCTGGTACATCGCAAGAAAGGCCCGGATAAATTCCTGATTGTCCCCCATCTGCAACATAACCACAGCCCACGTCACAAGCACACATACATGTACATATGATGTCATGATGTAACAATAATAATGGCCACATAACGACAACAGGTAAAGAGCATTGCTGACATACATATGCTGACCCCAGCACAGGACTACATCCAGATGTGAAAGGCTGGTAGATGGAGCAATCGTGATAGGGCTTTGTTGGTAGACATGCATTAGTATGGCCACTATGTAGGCGCAGCAAAAAAGTAGTAAAACACTATGTTCCAGTGATTGGGGAGGTTTTTGGCCCCAACAGTCAGAAATGCGCAACCAAATACATTGCCCAGGTGTACTATGTAGGGCCACATTATGTGTCACACATTACATTGACAGGCGTACCTTGGCTATATAAACCTCATAAACACCATACCTACAATGCTACATGGACAACAGAGTTCAATAAAACATGACATATGGGGCAGTAGGTAGGGGTACCAGGAAACACTCAGTAATGTACAGATGAACAAGGCATGCACATCGCTATACTTACTGTCTGACCAGCTGAGTGTGCTTGAAGAGACGCTACCATGCTGTAGCATGTGAGTTGTGGAATCACAAGTGAGCTCGGCCATCTTAAAAAGGGCCACCAACCAATCATAACGCAAGGCAGGGTGCTTTGAATGTTGGAAATGAAGTCTGGATGTGGTGAATGTCCCCACTTGGTGCATGACCTGAAATGTGTGTGAATATGTCCCCACGAGCACTGTGACCTGAAAGGAAGAGGCAGGGTGCTTTGAATGTTGGTTATGAAGTCTGGATGTGGTGAATGTCCCCACTTGGTGCATGACCTGAAATGTGTGTGAATATGTCCCCATGAGCACCGTGATCTGAAAGGAAGAGGCAGGGTGCTTTGAATGTTGGTTATGAAGTCTGGATGTGGTGAATGTCCCGACTTGGTGCATGACCTGAAGTATGTGTGAGTATGTCCCCACGAGCACCGTGACCTGAAAGGAAGAGGCAGGGTGCTTTGAATGTTGGTTATGATGTCTGGATGTGGTGAATGTCCCTACTTGGTGCATGACCTGAAATGTGTGTGAATATATCCCCACGAGCACTGTGACCTGAAAGGAAGAGGCAGGGTGCTTTGAATGTTGGTTATGAAGTCTGGATGTGGTGAATGTCCCCACTTGGTGCATGACCTGAAGTATGTGTGTGAATATGTCCCCACGAGCACCGTGATCTGAAAGGAAGAGGCAGGGTGCTTTGAATGTTGGTTATGAAGTCTGGATGTGGTGAATGTCCCCACTTGGTGCATGACCTGAAATGTGTGTGAGTATGTCCCCACGAGCACCGTGACCTGAAAGGAAGAGGCAGGGTGCTTTGAATGTTGGTTATGAAGTCTGGATGTGGTGAATGTCCCCACTTGGTGCATGACCTGAAATGTGTGTGACTATGTCCCCATGAGCACCGTGACCTGAAAGGAAGAGGCAGGGTGCTTTGAATGTTGGAAATGAAGTCTGGATGTGCTGAATGTCCCCACTTGGTGCATGACCTTGTTGTGGAAATATCTATGAATTCACTAGATAGATAAGTTCTAAAGTATTGTTCAATGTGTAGTCAAGTCTCTTATTAGATGTCTAGAAGACTGTGACCTTTAACTCTCCTTTCTCTAAACACAAAGTGTTCAGCACATTCTGTAATGTCCTAAGTAGTCTATCTATATTGCCTATGTGGCTATCCTTGGACATTAAGACCCAGGATAAGTTGAAGTATTAACACTTATTAGTATACTTGTTAACCAGTTTTCTGTCTAACCATATCATTTTCTTAGTAATTTCTTTGTCCAATACTGCCTCCAAAGGTAGGATGCTGCATTGGTACTGTGTACTCATAACTAAACTGAAATTCGTTGAAATGGAGCCCACATGACGAATATAACCCATGCTTATATATACTAACCAATTATCTTCTGTAAATTAACAGATGTTTTGTTACCTCACCATGTGACATAATTGGAGGTATTTAACCTCGTCCATTATTATAATTATACAATACAACCTTTTCCAAAACTCTATGACATTGTGTGGCGTAGATTTATTGGGCTCGCAAGCAAAGGGTAATGATAATTGCGGACACGAGTTATCCAAGCATGGAGATATACCTTTAAAGCATAGGTGTATATCTCCCAATATTTCCTTATCAACCTGAAATGTATACATCATACTTTACAGCTGTTTATACATTTCTCCTGCTACCCTGTGCTCATTACATTTTTGACAAGGGCTCAAACACACAGGCATCTGTCTTCAGTTGTTTTAGACGCTTTTTTGATATTGTCATTTAAACTGATGCTTTTAAAGAGCATTCAGCTTTTTCAGCTGCCCCTCTCATGTTAATAGGTGAGGAGAACCGGCTGCGCTTAAATGGCAAAGTGTGTGTGTGCTCCCATTGAAATCAATGGGACTGTAATACATGCCTTTTTTTGATAGTCATTTAAACGCGTCAGATACCGGTATGTGTTCAAACACTGAATAAATACTTCTATTCATGCTTATTTTGGCCAAGAACTGATATGTGAAGAGAGGTGAATAAGGTACTGCAAGACTTCTGTGGAACAATAATGGCCATGTGGATATTGATCTCACCAGGCCCTTAATTCACTTGATAGCTGTCATCAGTAGATAGGACACCTTCCATACACTGTACATTAAATGGGTGTCTGGTCTTTGTAGTGATACATTTAGTACCGTATATACTCGTGTATAAGCCGAGTTTTTCAGCCCAAAATTTGGGCTGAAAAGTCCCCCCCTCGGCTAATACACGGGTCATATACGGTGGTGGGGGCTGTGGAGGCTGGAGGAGGCGGGGGGAGGCTGCTGTATGAGCGGCCCCGTCACGTGGGGCCGCTCATTATATATGCACTGCTTCCCCCTGTCAATCAGCGGCAGGGGGAAGCAGTTCATATATGCCCCCCAAAAGCTGGCACTGTCCCCCCTTGTAAGGGCTTCCCCTCCACTGCTTATACATTACCATCCCGGTGTTCTGATCGGCGCCGCTCCTCGGTGCTGCTTCTTCATCCTCCCGTCCTCGCTGGCTGCATCCGGGATCTCCGGCTGTCGCAGCGATATGACGTCATCGCGCGACGGCCGGAGATCCCGGATGCAGCCAGCGAGGACGGGAGGATGAAGAAGAAGCACCGAGGAGCGGCGCCGATCAGAACACCGGGATGGTAATGTATAAGCAGCGGGGGGGGGATCCCTTACAAGGGGGGACAGTGCCAGCTTTTGGGGGCTGTTGGTACCCCCAGGGGGCTGCTGGGTACCCCCAGGGAGCTGCTGGGTACCCCCAGGGGGCTGTTGGTACCCCCAGGGGGCTGCTGGGTACCCCCTGGGGGCGCTGTTGGTACCCCCAGGGGGCTGTTGGTACCCCCAGGGGGCTGCTGGGTACCCCTGGGGGCTGCTATATGTACCCCTGGGGGCCTGCTGTATACCACTGGGGCTGCTGTATACTACCACTGGGGCTGCTTCCTCATCCTCCCGTCCTCGCTGGCTGCATCCGGGATCTCCGGCTGTCGCAGCGATATGACGTCATCGCGCGACGGCCGGAGATCCCGGATGCAGCCAGCGAGGACGGGAGGATGAGGAAGAAGCACCGAGGAGCGGCGCCGATCAGAACACCGGGATGGTAATGTATAAGCAGCGGGGGGGGGATCCCTTACAAGGGGGACAGTGCCAGCTTTTGGGGGCTGTTGGTACCCCCAGGGGGCTGCTGGGTACCCCCTGGGGGCTGCTGGGTACCCCCTGGGGGCTGTTGGTATCCCCAGGGGGCTGTTGGTACCCCCAGGGGGCTGTTGGTACCCCCAGGGGGCAGCTATATGTACCCCTGGGGGCCTGCTGTATACCACTGGGGCTGCTGTATACTACCACTGGGGCTGCTGGGGCTCCTGTATACTACCACTGGGGCTGCTGGGGCTCCTGTATACTACCACTGGGGCTGCTGGGGCTCCTGTATACTACCACTGGGACTGCTGGGGCTCCTGTATACTACCACTGGGGCTGCTGGGGCTCCTGTATACTACCACTGGGGCTGCTGGGGAATCTGTATACTACCACTGGGGCTGCTGGGGAATCTGTATACTACCACTGGGGCTGCTGGGGAATCTGTATACTACCACTGGGGCTGCTGGGGAATCTGTATACTACCACTGGGGCTGCTGGGGAATCTGTATACTACCACTGGGGCTGCTGGGGAATCTGTATACTACTACTGGGGCTGCTGTATACTACCACTGGGGAGGCCTGTATACCACACTGCTGGGGGCTGTATACCTGTGCTGGGGTCCACCCTCGGCTTATACACGAGTCAATAGGTTTTTCCAGATTTTTGGGGCAAAAGTAGGGAGGTCGGCTTATACACGGGTCGGCTTATACACGAGTATATACGGTAATTTGTAGTTTTAGACACCCAATAAATGTCTTTAGATTGAATATTCTAACAAAGTAATATAATTATACCTTTTCTCTCCAAGGGAAACTACTATTGTATGTAATTTCTTCTCCAGGGTTGATGTCACTTATGGCAAAAAGGCACAAATGTGGCCTTTTTTCAACTATAACTTTCTTCATTTTGCAATTTGGGTTTTTATATTCATCATTAACTAATCTTCCTAATGAGTCATTGTTTTGGGATGCATCAGTGCTGATATAAAAGAAAAAAATGTACATGAATCTTGACATGTAGAAATATCTGGTTGATTATAATATAACCAAGATAATACAAATGTATTTAAAGGGAGTCTGTCACTAGTTTTTTAGCGTGGACTTTTACTAAGATAGGTAAACCATGGAACAGTGGGCAGAGTGCAGAGGAAGGCAACATCTTATTTAATCTAAGCTATAAAATGTTATATGAAAATGAGCATGGCAGGAGTTCTCATGGTAATGAGGGGCATTATGCAGCCCTTCAGCACTGTGAAACTCCAGTAAGGAATGGGAATAGCCCCCCTCATAACAATGGGGACTAATCCTGCTTGTGGAGCTCATTTGCTTATAAATTGTGATGAGCAAGCACCAAAGTGCTCAGAAGAGGGGAAGGTGTCCGGATAATACTACTGGCAGGGAACAGCCTGCCTCAAGGTATCCCTGCCCTCTGGCGTACAGGCCAAAGTGGCGGATGGAAGGCAAACCCAAGGATACACTCCATGGAGACACGGTGGGCGGGGACAGCCTGGGATCACTCCTACAGTGTCACTGCAGAAGGCTTTACTGGCTGTCCCTTCCCACATTGACGCACATGGAGTTTCCATGTTTTCCCACCCACCAGCACGTCAAAGTGGGTGGGAAGAACAGGGACTTTGAATTTAGTAGTCTCTGCTCACATTTGTGAGGCGCTGGTGGGTGGGAACAACAGTGTGTCATCAGGGGGTTGGAGCCTGCCCCCGACGCATCATATGACGCAAAAAGACGCTGCACACAGCCCGACCCGGAAGCACTCCAGGCCGGGCAGTGTCAGGAAAGTGACACCACAGCACCGCCGACCGGAGGACGGACCCATGGACTGCTGGCAGCGTCTGCAGGAGCAGGGGAGTATAATTTATTTTTTTGCCCTGACAGAACTCCTTTAAATCTCTATAATTAAATAACATAAGTTGGTTTCTGCTGTCTGACCACCGTGCCTACCAAACAGTGAGAGAACTCCACACTGAAAAACTGGTGACAAAATTCCCTTGTTGCAGTCATCTTAACATAACAAATGACACTGGTTGACATCTATTAAAGGAATTTGTCACCAGTTTGATGCTAGCTAAACTGCCAACGGCCATGGAAAGTATACATCTCTGCTTTTAATTTAGACATTTTGCTGCCTTTGTTGTGCTGGTAAAGTCAGAGAGGCTACATCTTCACTGTAATGAGAGATTTCTGGGTATACCAATATGTTTAAAAGCCCTAAATCTACCTGCTATAGCTATTAAATAGCAAACTAACCCCTATTCATATTGCCCTCTTAAGGGCTAAAACACATCCGAAAAAATAGACCCCATTGAAATGCATTGATTTCAATGGGGTAAAACACACGTCCGAATTTTTTTCGGATCGGCCGATCCGAAAAAAAAATTCGGATGCATGTCCGAATATTCATTTTCAGACTGAATTTCAGCCCCATTATAATAAATGTGAACAAAAATTTCGGTCCGAAATTCGGTTGAACTTGTAAACGGAACCAAATTTCAGGCCGAAATTTATATTTATTTTTTTTTCATTTTCCCATTTAATTTACATCTGAATTTCAGATGTCCAAAAAAAATTTCGGATCCGAAATTGCGCAAATTCAGACCCGAATTTCAGATCCGAAATTTTTTTCGATCTGTGTCTTAGCCCTAAGGGTGCTTCTTTATGTTACCTGATGTTGCAAAAATGGTGCTGCCTCAGTAACTGACTGCAGTGGATTCACATGATCAGCAGAGACAGGACATAATCAGGACTGGCTATCAACTGGGGAAAGATGGATACCCTTTAAGGCTGGTTTCACATTGGCGTTCCCCTCCGCAGCATTCTGCGGAGGGGAAGCGCAATGTGAGCGCAGCCAGCAGAAGCCCCTATCATTATAATGAGAGCGCACGGTGTTGCGCTTGACTGCGCATGACCGTGCTCTCCCATTCACTCCCATATTTGATTTGTACACAGGTGGATGCCTGCGCACAAATCACCCAGTCTAGTCCGCACCAGGGACGCGACATGTTGCATTCCTGGTACGGAGGAGTGTGTGTGATTTGTGCGCAGGCATCCGCCTGCGTACAAATCACATATGGGAGTCATGCGCAGTCAAGTGCAGCACCGTGCGCTCTCATTATAAAGATAGGGGCTTCTGCTGGCTGCGCTCACAAGGCGGTTCCCCTCCGCAGAACGCTGCGGAGGGGAACGCCAATGTGAACCCAGCCTAAAATGCATTAAAAAAACTGATTACTTACCACCATATTTTTTCATTCCACTGAAATTCGTACACGAAGTTCTTAAAATTGGGGTCCTTTATGGACCTTTTCTGGCTCTCATCCAAATTGATGAGCTCACCTCGATATTCTGCAACAAAACTCCCTTTTTCGATTTCAGTTTCAGCAAACACTCCTCTTCCTGTAGAAAATATTTATCATTACCTAAGACAGTCATTCTAATGCATGACAATACTAAGGCAATTTAGTTAAAACTTGTTTTAGCTCACCTTTAAATCAACCTTAATGACACAAAGTGGACAGAAAGATTCACGTACCGCAAACACTGGTACAAGATAATAATGTATTCAATTTGTAAACTGGAAGGAAAAACTGCAATTTATATATAGATACTAATAGTCATATAACAGAGTATACCATGACCTTACAAAAATTACAATCATAAATAATCACGGTATACAGAGGAATAAAGTGACGTGCATAAAAAGCAATAGGAGAAAACAATAATGCTGTTCATGTGGCGCCCCACCAATGCAGGCGTCACAGAGGGGTACTGCACCCGTAAAAGAGGTGCAGATGCTCCAGCTGCAGGTGGACCCTAGGATGGTGAGTGGGACCCATTCCCAGCACTCCCACATTAGTATAGGGTGGGAGGTTACCCGGGAGGGAATAAATTCACCTCTAGGGGGAACAAGGAGGCCTTTTGCTCCCAAGTCTTTGCTGCTATGTCTCTCGTCTGAGGAACCAGGAGGAGAGATGGAAGAAGAAGAGAAGGTTTAAGGAGAATGTGAAAGGAGCTTTCCAGAAGAGCATCCAGTCTGGGAAAGAGGAGCCAGCAAGATAAGTTCTCCCAGACAGCTTACCGGGCACCGGAGCCCGCAGACTGCTGGAGCTATATGCACGGCAGAGAATCCGGATTCCCATGGAGTCTTCAAGTCTCATGGACACCAGAGCAGTCTACAAGAAGGGCACCAGGCAACGTCAAGGGAACAAGCAGCCAGCCAGTAGAGAGTTACCCGACGACAGCGAGGGTGAGAGAGGACAGGAGGTCAGGCTGGATTCTAAATCAACCAGGCTTCACACCAAACTTGAAAGCAGAGAAGAACGGACACGGGTTAGTTAATGAAGGCACACCAAGAGTTCCACCATACCACCTAGGATCCACTTGCAGCACCCGTTAAGCTACCTGTTCTTGTAACATCTAAGTGCTGAACTGTGAATTGTAACTGCAACTGCTACAACTAACAGTAAAGTACCCGGAGGAAAAGTCACTTTGCCTCTGCCTGTGTTTCCTTTTGCATGAACTTGTTCCCTTTTCAGGAACGCTGCCTCGGAGGTCCAGCCCTACCTGTGGAGGACTTTGCTAACTAGCCGCGATACCATCTACCTCCGGCGGACTGTGGCGGCGCTGGTGACTCCTCACCAGAAACTACAGGTGATGTCACGACAACTTGTAAAAATAATCCCCTGTAAATATACCCTTTTTCAAAGAAATCCCCCAGGACACGGGATCAGGCGCGGCCACCACTCCCCGTGACACAGGAGCGTTAACCCCTTGGAGCCTGATACCGAGTACCCAAAGCCTGGGGCTCGACATTCATAGTAGTCTTAGCGATCAGAAAAACAAAAATCATCAGGTCGGCCTGATGAAGTGATCTTGAGATTTCAAGGATCGCGAAACGTATGTCGGGGTCCAGATATCTGGGGGGCCATTCCCCTGCTGTGTGAACAGGGGATCCATCAGTCCTTGCTTACACTATGGGTATGAATTATGTATGATTTTTGTTTTTCTTTGTTTTGTTTCTTATGGCTTCTTTGAGGATAACTTCAATGGGAGTTAAAGAAACAGTACAGTCTACTTGGTAGTTCCAGAGTCTCATCCTCTTGTTCAAAGGCAGAGACAGATTTTCGATGCAAATAACATTATATTATTATTATTATTATTATTATTATTATTATTACACTGTGTTCCAAATTATTATGCAAATGTTCTTTTCTTCTGATTTTCCTAAATGGTCAGTGCAAATGACGATCAGTGTAATAAAAGTCATCACCCGTTAGAGTATACATCAAATTTTATTGAAGAAACCTCCCAATGATAACAGTATAATCTTCAAAATTAAGAAAAAACTCTAAATGCACTGTTCCAAATTATTAGGCACAGTAGAGTTTCTAAACATTTGATATTTTTAAAAGAATTGAAAATGCTCTTTTGTTGAATTTGCAGCATTAACAGGTCACGTTCACTGAAATAAAAAGCTATTTAACTCCAAAACATCCTAACAGGCCAAGTTACATGTTAACATAGGAACCCTACTTTGATATCACCTTCACAATTCTAGCATCCATTGATATTATGAGTTTCTGGAGAGTTTCTGCTTGTATTTCTTTGCATGATGTCAGAATAGCCTCCCAGAGCTGCTGTTTTGATGTGAACTGCCTCCCACCCTCATAGATCTTTTGCTTGATTATACTCCTAAGGGCCTCTATAGGGTTGAGGTCAGGGGAAGATGGTGGCCACACCATGAGTGTATCTCCTTTTATGCCCATAGCAGCCAATGGCACAGAGGTATTCTTTGTAGCATGAGATGGTGCATTGACATGCATGAGGATGATTTTGCTCCTAAAGGCACGTTTTTGCTTTTTGTACCATGGAAGAAAGTTCTCAGTTGGAAACTCTATATACATTGCAGAGGTCATTTTCACACCTTCAGGAACCTTAAAGGGGTCTACCAGCTGTTTCCCAATGATTCCAGCCTAAAACATGACTCCTCCACCTCCTTGCTGACGTCGCAGCCTTGTTGGGACATGGTGGCATCCACCAACCATCTACTGCTCTATTCATCTGGACCATCCAGGGTTGCTCGGCACTCATCAGTAAACAAGACTGTTTGAAAATTAGTCTTCATGTATATTTGGACCCACTGCAACTGTTTCTGCTTGTGAGCACTGTTTAGGGGTGGCCGAATAGTAGGTTTATGCACCACAGCAAGCCTTTGAAGGATCCTACACCTTGAGATTCGAGGGACTCCAGAGGCACCATCAGCTTCAAATATCTGTTTGTTGGTTTGTAAGGCCTTTTTAGCAGCTGCTCTCTTAATCTGATGAACTTGCCTGGCAGAAACCTTCCTCATTCTGCCTTTATCTGCACGAACACATCTGTGCTCAGAATCAGCCACACATCTCTTTACAGTATGATGATCACGCTTAAGTTTTCGTGCAATATCAAATGTTTTCATCCCTTGTCCAAGGCATTGTTCTATTTGTTGCTTTTCGGCAGCAGAGACATCCTTTTTCTTTCCCATGTTACTTTAAGGCGGCCGTCACACGTATCTATATCTTGAGTGATATTGTTAGCGATCACGTGCATGCGCGATCGCTTACAATATCGTTCACACCGCTGGTGAGATGTCACACAGACAGACTCACTAGCGATGTGAACCAGCGAGATCGCTGGTAACTATGGTACACATCGGGTTACTAGGCGCCGCGCGGCGCTTAGTAACCCGACGTTTACCATAGATACCATTTCCCAGCATAGGCTCTGCCGCTGGGAGATCGTTCATCGTGGTGTCACACACCACAATGAAGCAGATTGTACAAGCGTTTGTCGCTTGATATGAGCTCCGGCTCACCAATCTGCGATCTAGCGATCAAGCGATTTTACATTGTAAAATCGCTTGATTGTGCATCGCTGCGTGCAAACGATATCGCTTAAGCGATCAAAAAGCAAATCGCTTAAGCGATATCGTGCAGGACATTGAAGCGTGTGACGGCCGCCGAAAACTGTGCCCTGCGTAATATTGGCATTGTTCACACACATGCGTTTTTTTTGCCCATCTCTGCATTTTTTGGACTGTTAAAAAAAACACAGGTGTGTTAACGCAGGGTACATTTGAGTGTACATGCGTTTTTCACATGCACTTGCGTTTTTTCCCCCAGTCCAAAAAACGCTGCATGCAGCGTTTTTTGGGTGCTGGAAAAAAACGCAGGCGTGGTTTCCCAAAAACGCATGCTTTTTTTAACATGGGCCCCTATGGGAAACGCATGCATTAACGCAGGTGCCTATATGTGACCTGCGTTAACGCATGCGTTTCCCATAGGGCCCCATGTTAAAAAAACGCATGCGTTTCTATAACATGGGGCCCTATGGGAAACGCATGCGTTTTTAAATGGCACATTTATGCACCCTGCATCAACGCTTGCATTTTTGCCTGCGTTTTTGAGGAAAAAATGACAAAGTCCAAAAAGGCTGTATTTCCTTTCAGACACAGAAGAGACATTTTTTAGCACTCCTAAAAAAACGCATGTGGTTTTAGGAGTGCTAAAAAAACACAAATTGTGTGTGAACAATGCCATTGTTGAACACCCAGTTTTCCTTTTACTGGGCTCACCTGCCAAACTAATTATCACAGATATCTGAGATTGATTTCAATGATCCAACGAACCCTAAAGGTACCTTTACACGCCGCCACTGTGGCTAGCAACAGGAATCCACCGCACGCGCACGTTTTTAATGGTGGATACCGATCACTGATGCCGCATATAGACGCCGCCATTGCGTTGTCAACTGAAGGTATCTTTGTTCCCCGGAAGTTCCGACAGATCCTGCGGCTTACTACCTGTTAAATACCTTCCCTGCTTTACACGCCGCTACCACAAAGGAATATGGGCGTACATCTTTCGCGCCGCAAGTACATAGGCGTGACAGAGTTGTGTATTCTGTGACGCTAGTACGCTGATTGGACAACGCAATAGCATCATGATTGGCCAGCCTGCGCAGGAAGGCTGGCTAATACATGACGCCATTGCAATTGTGTAGTGTGAATGGTCAGCTCTTTAAATATGGCGCCCTGTGCAGGGACAGCTAATGGTAACACAGTAGCCCCCACCAATGATCGCTGATGGGGCGTGGTATCCATGATGCTGTGGCACACCCCTGTGAAATCACTAGGCGACGCAACATCCATGCATGTGCCCCGTTTAGACGCCACTACCATGGCAATTGTGCCTTTCTGTTGCCTTCGGTTTTTGAGCACGGCTCAGCAACAGGCATCTGAGTCAACTGCAGGACACAGGAAGGAATTTCCCTATTTACACGCCGCCATTTCGTAGCAATTTCATGGCAACAGGCACAAATATCCCCAATGCCAGGCAGTTGCTACCTTTCAGTGGTGGCGTGTAAAGGGGCCTTTAGACACAATACCATCAATGGCTTTCATTGAAAAAAAATAAAACCCTATGACACTTGAAACCAATTTTCATAATAATTTGGAACACAGTGTGTTAGTGATATTCATGGCATATCTAAAGTATTTGTAATAAATGGATTACTTTCCACTTCAATGTACCAATTCTGCTTTCAACCCACTGGGAAACTAAAAGTCCTTTTCATGTTATAGAAAGACTATGCATGTAGTTCTATCCATCTTAGTTTTTTGTTGTTTTTTTTTTAATACTGTACTCCATTAAAAATTATTAAAGGGGTTATACTCTTATTGTCCTATGATTGGGATATATCCCCAATATCGGTTTGGTGGGGATCTGACACCCAGCACAACACATATAAGCAGTGTAAGGACTCAGAATGGCATAGCGTTGTGCACTGTGTAATGACTGTACACTGTTAACATATGGCTGCTGCCAAAACTAAGAACAGCTGATCAGCAGGGTGCTGGGTGTCAAAGCATCGTTGATCCTAAGGACAGGACAGCCTTAATGGTATATTTGGATCCTAAAAAAGGACACACAATGCACTATTTGTTCTTGTCCATCATGGATTCCCACTCCTTTTTTACCTAACATACTAAATAAATCTGTTGCGCCCAATCGGGTAAGTCGCCACCAGAGGTACTGCATTCCCGCAGTTAGAGAGTGTAGTGCCCCTGTTTTCCAGGTTCTGGGATGGTGTGGCTAAGCCTAAAAGAAACACAAACAGTACACAAACATGTAGACCCTGGGACAATGGGAGGACCATGAGGGAGGGCCTAGGTCACTAAAGGGGGACAGGAAAGTGGTCCGTAAGCTTAACCTCTCCAAGGAAAGTGAATACTGGCACACAAATCCAGTATATATGAACTTTATTTAGCAAAAACTCAAAACATTAAAAGCATCTTAAGGCATGTGCCCTGTCAGACGCGTTTCAGTAAAAACCTTCTTCAGTGACAAAATTTAGTAAAAATGGCACACAATATATATGAACATTGACAAACACCTGTGAGAATTGCAAATTGATTCCATATGGAATTAATTTATTAAGCCATCAATGGAATTGCATTACATAGGACTGCTCTAACAAAGGAGACTGGTATTCAAAAAAGAAATAAATAAATGAAAAAGTAGGGAGAGGCTGCTTGCATCAGATGTTACTAAAAATGAATAATCAAAAAAAGGAGGAGGAGGAGGAGAAAAAGGAATTACAAGTATACCTTCTTGTAAATCTTATCATAATGTCACGATCCTATTTTCCACATAATACCCAGATTTTACCTTAGTGCATATCATCATAGAAAAACCCAGAAATACTGGCATATAATCAATATAGCTGAATAGCATCAAAATAACCATGTGATATGCACCCTGAGTTCCCCATCGAGATAAAAAGCAGCATATGAAAAATGCTAGAAGACAGGCATCCGAAAGGGATGAATAAGGAGAAATGGGAATAAGGGAGGGCTGAAATAATGAATAGATAATTGTCATGTTAGGGCTCCTTCACATTTGCGTATGGTAACGCAGCGTATGCTGCGTTCCCATACGCATCCAAACGCATGCGCACTGCGTTCCTATGTTTAACATAGGAACGCATAGTGCCTGCGTTTGGCAGCGTTTGCTGCGTTCGGGTGCGGATGCGGACGATATCTGCTCTCTTCAGGGTCCAGCGTCCGCACCCGGGACGCAGCATGTTGCATTTTTTGGGCGCTCGGGGACCTTGGAAGATCAGCAAGCGTCCCCAAGCGCACAAAACCTGCATTGTCTTCAATGTGTCCGCAGTGTTCAGCGCTTGACAGCGCAGGAGAACGCTGCGGACCCATTGAAAAATCTCCCGGTGGCCGCCGGTGATGTCACAGGAGCTCACCGACGGCCACCGGGAGATCAGCTCAGCCTCTGCTTCTTCTCTTCTTCTTGTCTTCTTCCCCGCCGGCGGTAATCTCCTAGCGATGTCGGCGGGGAGAACAGCTGATCTGACAGCTGTTTGAATCTTCCCGCGCCGACATCTCCTCTCGGTGTCGGCGCGGGAAGATTCAAACAGCTGTCAAATCAGCTGTTCTCCCCGCCGACAGTCCCGGAGCTTACCGGTGGCCGGAGGGCGGAGATCTCCGGCGCTGATCTCCGCCCCGGCCCGCCCCCGGACAAAGCCGATTGGCTGGCCGGGCTCCCTAGTGATGTGTCCGCAGGCGGACATTATCCACTGCGGACACATCAAAAGACCATGCTTTTGACAGCGTTTGTGTCTGCATGCCATCAGCATGCAGACACAAACGCAAATGTGAAGGTAGCCTTACCAGAAAGGAAAGAATAAACACATAAAAGCGCACACAAGGCTTATAAGAGTGTATGCCCGCCTCAAGGGGAGAATCAAGGAAAAGAGAATAAAATAAGAAACATAAAGCAAGATGAGAACAGCTGATAGGTTTGCTAAACAATAAAGTAGACACTTGTATGTGTGAATGAAGTTATTCTCTGAACATGTCATTAATCATGATGCTACACTGAGTCACATAAAATTAATAGAAATACATTAGATCGTTCCTGTAATTCAGACCCCCAGGAAATCTCAGAATCCAGTAACTTTCTCTATTGAACAGGTCACAGGTTCGATTTCCCCAGTGCACCGATGGTTTTACCTGTTCTAAGCGTTAACAACTAGGCTACCTGTTCTGCCATTGTGGACCTCTAAAAAATGTTTAGAGAGACCTGATATAGATCCACCATGGCCATAGAAGAAGGGTCTGCCCCCGTGATGTGTTCAGAGATACGTTCTCTTAAGTGGGCGGCTGGTACAGCCCACATAGTCCACATTGCACGCCATGCATGTCGCCATATAGACCACATATGAGCTAGAGCAGTTGATGTATGTCTTTATTTTAAAAGTCTCTCCGCTGACTCTATCTCTGAAAGAGTTCTCTTTAGCCATGTATCTACAAAGGTTACATCAGACTGGTTCCCTGTGAACCGCAGCCACGAGGGTTTGTATCTACATCTGTCGGATCTAAACATGCTGGGTGAAATGAAACTAGCCAAGTCCCTACCCTTACGAGAAACACATCTGTAGCCACCTTTAAGAATGCTACATAAAGAATGATCCTAATAAAGCATAGGAACATATTTGTGTAATATGTTCACTATGCCAGTGTAATCCAAGGTAATAGGCTGTTCATTATAGGGCAGATTGGTACATGATCCAAGTCTCCCATGATCCCCAGATATTGATTTACAGTTCAACAAATCCTCCCTATTCTTACGATAAACAATAGATTTGGCTCGTGTAATCATCCAGCGTTTGTACCCCCCTGGCCTGTAAACGGTTTTCAATGTCTCTGCTCTGCTCATTATAATCAGTGGGCAGAGAACACATTCTCTTAGCCCTGGTGAATTCACCTACCGGAAAACTCTATGATAGTATGTGTGGGATGGCAACTCACTGCATGTAGCAAAGAGTTGCCAGACACAGGTCTACTATAGAACTTGGTTAAGATGTCACCAGAGACAGGATCTCCAAAGAGTTCACAGTCCAAATAGTTGGCCCGATTGCCAAGATCCTGCATGGTAAATCTAATGTTCATCATTATCATTGCAGTACGCGACAAAAGCTGTGACATTGGTGTCAGGAGACACATCGACAGACCCATCCCAAATAAGGACAAGATCGTCGATGTATCTCCCGTACCACCTTGGGGCTCGCAGAAAAGGGTTGTTAGAACTGAATAGGAACTCTTTCTCCCACACAGACATGTACAGGTTGGCCAATGAAGGGGAAATACATGTACAGGTTGGCCAATGAAGGGGAAAATTTCGCCCCCGTTGGACAGATGCACGTGTGGAGGAAGAAAGAGTCCTCAAACCTAAAAAAGTTGTTTTTCAATAGAAAATCCACAGCCATGAGGATAAACCTTATTTCATTGAGAGAATAAGATGTTTTCCTTAAAATGATCAACATGGCTTCCATAGCAATTTGTGCGGAATGCTGGAATACAAGGACATCACATCCATAGTGATCCACTTGTCCAGTGGTCTCCACCTCCAATCCTTCAATGCATGTAATAAATGTTTGGTGTCTCGGACATAGCCTGGTAAATTCAAAACTAAAGGTTGCAGTCTTCGATCTACCCACTCAGATAGTTGTTCATTCAATGAACCAATGCCTGACACAATAGGTCTGAGGGGGGAGGAAAACACCCTTTGTGGGTCTTAGGTAACGCATGGAAAATTGGGCATGTGGGGTACTGGACAAATAGATGTTTATACTCTCTATCATTTATTACTCCCAAGGCTAGACCCTCATTCAAAAGAGTTCTCAAATCCTCCTGGACCTTGGCAGTGGGTCAGATTTCAAAACCAAATATGTGTTTCTGTCCTCCAGAATTTTTATTACCTCCCTTCGATAAAGTAAAGTGTCCAAAACAACAATCGAACCTCCCTTATCAGAATTTTTTATAATGATACTAGATGGTGGCCCGATTCTAAAGAATCGGGTAGTCTAGAATCCATATATAGTTTTATTTACTAATAGATGGTGGCCCAATTCTAACACATCGGGTATTCTAGAATATGTATGTAGTTTATTTATGAAGATTTAAGAATAATGCAATGAATACACAGGTTTTTCGGGATAAAATATATACATTATCATTTAAATCTTGCGGCAATATCACTGATTGGTCGCAGCCGGCCATGACCAGTCAGCGAAGACTGCTTAAATCCCACGCCAATATCGCTGATTGTTTGCTTCTGCCCATTTGAGATGTGGTCGGGACCGCCCCTTTAAGATGCGGTTGGGACTGTTTCTTTAAGATGTGTTTGGGGACAGCCCCTTTAAGAAGTGGTTGGGGTCCACTCCTTTAAGACATGGTTATGGACAGCCCCTTTAAGAAGTTATTGGGGACTGTTCCTTTAACACGTGGTTGGGGTCCGCCCCTTTAAGAAGTGGTTGGGGTCCGCCCCTTTAAGAAGTGGTTATGGACAGCCCCTTTAAGAAGTTCTTGGGGACTGTTCCTTTAACACGTGGTTGGGGTCCCCCCCTTTAAGAAGTGGTTGGGGTCCGCCCCTTTAAGAAGTGGTTGGGGTCCGCCCCTTTAAGAAGTATTGGGGGTCCGCCCCTTTAAGAAGTGGTTGGGGTTCCGCCCCTTGAAGAGGTGGTTGGGGTTCCGCCCCTTGAAGAGGTGGTTGGGGTCCGCCCCTTTAAGAGGTGGTTGGGGTCCGCCCCTTTAAGAGGTGGTTGGGGTCCGCCCCTTTAAGAAGTGGTTGCGGTCCGCCCCTTTAAGAAGTGGTTGGGGTCCGCCCCTTTAAGACGTGGTTGGGGTCCGCTCCTTTAAGAACTGGTTGGGGATGGCCCCTTTTATTTATCTCCGGACATTTATCTCCGGACAAAGCCACGGAGGAAGTTGTGTTGTGACAGGAAGTAGAATTCTAGGCAATTATATTATATAGTAGATAGATTATATAGTAGATTGGGATTTGACTGTAAATCTTTCAAAGCCATTTTATGGGATACAGATAGATTATCCTTAACCTCTACTGTGGGTAAAATCCTAGAGGGTTTTCTAAGAGATGCTATACTGGAGTATCTGAAGAAAAATAACCTCATGACCCAATATCAACATGGTTTTACGAGGGACCGTTCCTGTCAAACTAATCTGATAAGCTTCTATGAAGAAGTAAGTTCTGGACTGGACCAAAGAAATGCAGTGGACATGGTGTATATGGACTTTTCATAAGCTTCTGATATGGTGCCACACAAAAGTTTGATACATAAAATGAGGGCAATGGGGATAGGGAAAATATGTGTAAGTGGATTAAGAACTGGCTTAGTGATAGGAAACAAAGGGTAGTTATTAATGGAGCACACTCAGAATGGGTCACAGTTAACAGTGGGGTACCACAGGGGTCAGTATTGGGCCCACTTCTTTTTAACATATTTATTAATGACCTTGTAGGGGGCATATAGAGTAGAATCTCAATATTTGCAGATGTCACTAAACTCTGCAGGGTAATCAATACAGAGGAGGACAATTTTATATTACAGGAGGATTTATGTAAACTAGAAGCTTGGGCTGATAAATGGCAAATGAGCTTTAATGGGGATAAATGTAAAGTCATGCACTTGGGCAGAGGAAACAAAAGGTATAATTATGTGCTTAATTGTAAAACACTGGGCAAAACTGTCACTGAAAAAGACCTGGGTGTATGGGTAGATGACAAACTCACATTTAGTGGCCAGTGTCAGGCAGCTGCTGCAAAGGCAAATAAAATAATGGGATGCATTAAAAGAGGCATAGATGCTCATGAGGAGAACATAATTTTACCTCTATACAAGTCACTAGTGCGACCACACTTAGAATACTGTGTACAATTCTGGTCTCCGTGCATAAGAAAGACATAGCTGAACTAGAGCGGGTCCAGAGAAGAGCGACAAAAGTCATTAGAGGACTGAGGGGTCTGCAATACCAAGACAGGTTATTACACTTGGAGTTATTTAGCTTGGAAAAACGAAGGCTTAGGGGTGATCTTATAATAATGTATAAATATATGAGGGGACAGTACAGAGACCTTTCTAATGATCTCTTTACTCTTAGGCCTGAGACTGGGACAAGGGGTACATACTCTACATCTGGAGGAAAGAAGGTTTAATCATAATCACAGACGTGGATTCTTTACTGTAAGAGCAGTGAGACTATGGAACTCTCTGCCACATGATGTTGTAATGAGTGACTCACTACTAACATTTAAGAAGGCCTTTCTTAAAAACTATATTACCAGTTATACATACTAGATTCTTTGATAGGGCGTTGATCCAGGGAATTAGTCTGATTGCCATATGTGGAGTCAGGAAGGAATTTTTTTTCCCTAATGTGGACCTTAGTGTTGCCACATGTTTATTTTTTTGCCTTCCTCTGGATCAACATGTTAGGCTATGGGTTGAACTAGATGGACTTAAGGTCTTCCTTCAACCTTAAAAACTATGTTACTATGTTACTATGTAGTACGTGGTGGAGGAAGCAGCAACAGGAGGGTACAGAGTCGGTGTAGTGCCAGCTGCCGGGGCTTGGAGCATGACCACGGTCGCCCCAGTCGGGAGAGACCAGAAGGGTGGAAGGAGAGAAGAGCCCTAGGGGTGCGGAAGAGACACCGATCCCCTGTACGCTCGAATCTGAGGAGACAGAGGGGCTGGTGGACAGCACAGGGACGCGGCCCTGAACACGATGCAAATGCTGCACGCCCGAACCGTTGAACCGGAGGCCTCAGACTTCTAATGGGAGCTGTGTCCAACCTCCCGACACAACTTGGGGAAGGTAGCCAAACTAGAGGCAGTGCCCGGGAGAGGAACCTATTGGCGCCCGGGACACAAATGCACCCGTGGCCATTAATACTTGAGCTCTGTGCTGTGGAGAGCATTGAGAGCCTGTGGGGGCAGAGCAACGACTTGCTCGCCTCAGAAGAGAACTATCCCTTATAGCGTTGAGAGAGAGAACGTAGACCCACCAGAGACAGAACACCCAGTAAGTGTCGAGCCCTAGGCCCAGGGGGTACTCGGGTATCAGGCTCAGAGGGGTTCACGGGGATGTCACTGGTAGCGGTGCCTGAGCCCATGGCCTGGGTGACACTTCAAAGAGGGGTTATGTACAAGGGAAAAGAGTTGTTGTCTCGTGACTCCACCTGTAGTACCTGGTGATGGATCACCAGCGCCGCCACAATCCTCCGGAGGGCGATGGTATTGCGGCAAGGATGGCAAAGCTCCCTACAGGTGGAGCTGGTCCTCCGGGGCAGCGTTGCTGTAAGCAAAAGGTTGAGTTTTGGTAGCACAAAGACACGGAAGCAAAGTCACTCTCCCAGGTACTTTACTGTAAACTATGTTCATCAGCATACAAGTCCACAGTTCATCAGAATAATGGTATACAGACAGGTAGCTCTACGGGTGACTGCAAGTGAATGTCATGCGGTATGGAGGTACCCGCAGTATGCCTTCGTTAACGAACCTACGTCCTTTCTTACCCACCTAGAATTAGTCCAGACCCATTTAGTCCTTGAAGGGGCTTTAGGGGCTCCCCTACCTCTCAGCAAGGAAGTAGGTGGACCGCTCCGTGTGGCAGGGTGCTGTGGCGATAAACGGACCACAACAGCCGGTTGAAGATCCAGAGGTGGACTCTGACCGTGTCCTCGGTTCCGGCGTTCCCATGTTTGGACTGGGGAATTCCCTGGAGTATGGCCACTCCCCGCTGAGATTCCCCCTTTCTCTCTAGGGCCCAGACTCCCTCGTCAGGCACCCTCTTCCAGGATCCCCTCAGGACCCTCTCCCTTTCTCAGGACCAGTGTGGAGCTGTCCTGTCCGACCTTCCACCTCGCTCCACACCTCTCCTCCTTCTCTTCTTTTACTACTCCCCTAGAGGTGACTATATCCCTCTCAGGAGTAACCTTCCACCACTACTCTAGTGTAGGAGTGCAGGAATGGGTCCCTCCCAAAAGCCTAACATTCACTTGCAGTTGGGGAAAATTACACTGCTTTTATGAGTGTAATACCCCGGTGTGATGCCTGACCATCGGGAGCGCCACATAAGAGATACAGAAGGCACCAAATGAGGCTCAGTAACACCAACCTGGTCCTGGAGACAATGCTGAACTAGAGCCTGGCAAGAGACGTACCCGACGGCCATGTTGAAACACCAAGTAAAAGTAACGGAAGTGCAGCTGTGGTGTGTGGGTGACATTCTTGAACAGCGACCACCGTCCGCAGAGACCGCATGAAACACCGGGGTACCGACGTTCCACTGAACATCTGCCAAGGTACAGACTTACTCCTCTATCCCGCTGCCCTGGGGGGAGCAAAACCATCCAAGCTGCTGGTCACAGTCCATAGAGGTTCTCAAGCAGCGGCGGCCACCCTGGCCACATACCGCAGGTGGCGTCACGAATACCCCCTTATCCCCTCAGACTTTCCCTGTCATCATTCCCCATTTATTTTAAATGACACCGCCAGGGTCACAGGACCGGTCTCGGCCCCCATCTGTCCCCATGAAAAGAAACAAAAGGAGGTGGACAAGGACGAGTAACCGCCCGTTTCCTGAGTCTTCCCCGGCCCTGAGTGGGTGTGTCAAATCCTTGTATGCAGCCACCTGACAAAGGCAGGCAGTCATGTGTTCACATGGATGGGACCTCACAGAATGGCATAGTACCCATGTAGCCCTTAGGCCACAGATTGTTCACCCCTGGTATAGAGGTAATGTTCAAAATGTTCTAACTCATCTTTTCAACCTATCACTCACCACCGGCACCTTCCCCTCAGCCTTCAAACACGCCTTGATCACACCCATCCTCAAAAAACCCTCCCTCGATCCCACAACTGTCTCCAACTACCGCCCTATATCTCTCCTCCCTTTTGCCTCTAAACTACTTGAACAGCATGTCCACTCTGAGCTGTCCTCTCACCTCTCCTCCTGCTCCCTCTTTGACCGCCTGCAATCTGGCTTCCGACCCCTCCACTCCACTGAAACAGCCCTGACCAAAGTCACAAATGACCTACTGACTGCCAAAAGCAAGCGCCACTACTCTGTTCTCCTCCTCCTCGACCTGTCAGCCGCCTTCGACACTGTTGACCACTCCCTTCTACTACAGATCCTGGCATCTCTTGGCATCACGGACCTTGCCCTCTCTTGGATCTCCTCATACTTAAGGACCGCACCTTCAGCGTCACCCACTCCCACACATCCTCCTCGCCCTACCCCCTATCTGTCGGGGTCCCTCAGGGCTCGGTTCTTGGACCATTACTGTTCTCAATCTACACTCTAGGCCTAGGGCAACTCATTGAGTCCCATGGCCTCCAGTACCACCTCTACGCCGACGACACCCAAATCTACCTGTCTGGTCCTGACATCGCCTCCCTTCTATCCAAAATTCCACACTGCCTGTCCGCCATCTCATCCTTCTTCTCTGCTCGCTTCCTTAAGCTGAACATGGACAAAACTGAGTTCATAGTCTTCCCCCCAAGACGCTCTCCCTCACTACCTGACCTATCCATCGTCGTCAACGACTGCTCTCTCTCTCCAGTCCCCCATGCCAAGTGCCTCGGGGTTATCCTTGACTCTTCCCTCTCCTTCAAGCCCCACATCCAGGCCCTCGCCACCTCCTGCCGACTCCAGCTCAAAAACATCTATAGGATTCGCACTTTCCTTGACCACGACACTGCTAAAACCCTTATTCACGCTCTCATCATCTCCCGCCTCGATTACTGCAACCTCCTGCTCACCGGCCTCCCCAATACCTCCCTTGCACCTCTCCAATCTATCTTGAACTCCGCTGCCCGCCTAATCCATCTGTCTCCCCGCTACTCCCCTGCCTCCCCCCTCTGCCAAGCCCTTCACTGGCTCCCTACTTCCCAGAGATCCCGGTTTAAAACATTAACCATGACATACAAAGCCATTCACAACCTGTCCCCTCCATACATCTCTGACATGGTCTCCCGATACCTACCCTCACGCAACCTGCGATCCTCCCAAGAGCTTCTCCTCTACTCCCCCCTCATCTCTTCTTCGCACAACCGCATACAGGATTTCTCCCGTGCTTCACCCAGACTCTGGAACTCACTGCCCCAACACATCAGACATTCTCCTACCCTGGGAACCTTCAAAAGAAGCCTGAAGACCCACCTGTTCCGCCAAGCCTACCACCTGCAATAAGACCCGGTCCACCACACCGCCTCATGACTGGAATTTCCCCCTCCACTGTATCCCCACCCGCCCCTCGTAGACTGTGAGCCTTTGTGGACAGGATTTCTCCCCTCTTGTATCTGTATGACCGAATTGTCAACATTTATTGTTACTTGTATTGTTACTATGTTACTTGTCCTAGTCTGCCCTTTTTAGCATGTAAAGCGCCTTGGAATATAATGGCGCTATATAAAATAAAAATAATAATAATAAAATGAAAGCAGCAAAAGGTAGGTAGTGGTTTGTTAATAGCCCTGACTTTAGAAGGACAATCTAGTCACCAGGATCATGAAAGCAGTGACGTTTATGCTGCAAATACACAAAACTGGGCACTTTTCAGTCTTACTGGCAATTGTCGCTGTAAATGTTGGCAAGCATGGCAGAACTCCATGGCCTGGATTCATGGACCATTTTTACACTCCTCATATTTTCAATATACATCACCAATATTGCAAAACTGTGGAAGCTGTTTTCCGCATGTTTGTGGGCTACAAAATACATGTTAAGGCTAGGGTCACACTAGCGTCAGTCTTTTGGCCGACAAATCCGTTTAAAACTTAGAATTTTGCAGCCTAAGCACAGCGTTACAGAACGTTAATGCTATGCGCTCAGGCTGCAGAATTCTAAGTTTTAAACGGATTTGTCGGCCAAAAGGCTGACGCTAGTGTGACCCTAGCCTTAACAAGATATTTCTTCATGCCGCTGTTATAGAGGTGTCTGTGCCGTCCACACTGCACATATAGCTGGTATATAGGTCGTGTACGCTGTGGAATTTCCATTTGGATTTTCTGAACAGAAAAGTCACATTTTCTTTCAAATACTGTATACTGAGTGGCATGTGCAGGAAATCCACAGCATTTTTCTAACAGGTTTTGCCCAAGAAATCCCACAGCAAATCCAACAAATGTGGACGATTGCTTAACAGGTTATTTGTTGCTAGTACACTGATATAGGGCAGTTGTATGTGGCACAATCCCACAAATAGGGTGGCACATTCCTACATAGGTATTTGTGGATCGCAATTCCTTATTGAGGTATTGTGGTTGGCATACTGCTATGGCGCATAGTGTCTGGTAAACTCCTACTTTGGATTTGTTTGATTGGCATATTCTTATAAAAAATATAGTGGCTGGCACACTCCTACAGGAGCATTTCTGACTGGCACACTCCTACAAGGGTATTTGTGATTGACACACTCATGCTGGGCTATTTGTGGTTGGCACACTTCTATAGTTGTATTTCTGTCTGCACCCTCCTATAGGGGTTTTAGTGGTTAGCAAACTCCTACAAGTGTATTTGTGGTTGGCACAGTCCTATAGGGGTATTTGTGGGTGGCACACTCCTATAGAGGGATTTGTGGTTGGAACACCCCTATAGGGTTATTTGTAGTTGGTGCTGCTGGTGATGGCGCTGTGGTTGATGGTGCTGCTTTTAATGGCGCTGCATCTGATGGTGATGGCACTGTGGCAGAGCTGCTGGTCATGACGCTGCTGGTCATGGTGCTGATGGTGATGGCACTGCTGATAATGGCGCTGAGGCTGATGGCTCTGCGGCTGATGGCGCTGCTGGTGATGGTGCTGATGGTGATGGCACTGCTGATAAAGGTGCTGAGGTGATGGCTCTGCGGCTGATGGCGCTGCTGGTGATAGTGCTGTGGCTGATGGCACTGCTGATAATGGCGCTGAGGCTGATGGCTCTGCGGCTGATGGCGTTGCTGGTGATGGTGCTGTGGCTGATGGCGCTGCTAGTGATAGTGGTGATGGCACTGCTGATAATGGCGCTGAGGCTGATGGCTCTGCGGCTGATGGCGCGCTGGTGATGGTGCTGTGGTGATGGCCTGCTGATAATGAGTGCCTGAGGCTGATGGCTCTGCGGCTGATGGCGCTGTGGTGATGTGCTGTGGCTGATGGCGCTGTAGTGATAGTGTGATGCACTGCTGATAATGGCGCTGAGCTGATGGCTCTGCGGCTGATGGGGCTGCTGATGGGCTGATGGATGGCACGCTGATGGCTGAGTGATGGCCTGCGCTATGCCTGTGTGATAGTGTTGGCTGATGGCACGTGATAATGGCGCTTGAGGCTGATGCTCTGCGGCTGATGGCGCTGATGGTGATGGTGCTGTGGCTGATGGCGCTGCTAGTGATAGTGGTGATGGCACTGCTGATAATGGCGCTGAGGCTGATGGCTCTGCGGCTGGATGCGGCTGATGGTGATGGTGCTGTGGCTGATGGCGCTGCTAGTGATAGTGGTGATGGCACTGCTGATGATGGTCGCTGAGGCTGATGGTCTGGGCTGAGGCGCTGGGTATGTTCTGTGGCTGATGGCGCTGAGTATGTTGTGATGGCTGCTGATAATGGCGCTTGGCTGTGGCTGCGATGGCGCTGCTAGGTGATAGTGATGTATGGCACTGCTGATATGGCTGAGGCTGATGCTCTGCGGCTGATGGCGCTGGTGATGTGCAGTTGCTGATGGCACTGCTGATAATGCGCTGAGGCTGATGGCTCTGCGGCTGATGGTGATGGTGCTGTGGCTGATGGCGCTGCTAGTGATAGTGGTGATGGCACTGCTGATAATGGCGCTGAGGCTGATGGCTCTGCGCTGAGGCGCTGATGGTGATGGTGCTGTGGCTGATGGCGCTGCTAGTGATAGTGGTGATGGCACTGCTGATGATGGCGCTGAGGCTGATGGCTCTGCGGCTGACGGCGCTGATGGTGATGGTGCTGTGGCTGATGGCGCTGCTAGTGATAGGTGATAGGCAGCTGCTGATATTCTTATGGCGTCTTGAGACTGATGGCTCCTGCGGCTGATCGGCGCTGATGGTGATGGTGCTAGTGCGCTGATGGCTGGCTGCTAGCCGGTGAGTTTAGTGGTGCTTGTGGAGCTAGTGAATGATCCCGTACCTGAGCTGATGGCCTGCGGCTGACGGCGCTATGTATGGTGCTGTGGCTTGATGCGCTGCTAGTGATATGTGATGCCTGTGATAAGGCGCTGAGCTGATGGCTCTGGGCTGAGGCTGATGGTATGTGCTGATGCGCTGCTAGTAATGTGAGGCACCTGCTATGTGTGCTGATGGCTCTTGCAGCTGACGCTGCTAGTATGGTGATCCGGTCTTACTCTGTGAGCGTGTATCCTAGTGATATGTGATGACCTGGCTGGTGATAGCTTGACGGATTATGCTGTGCTATGCCTGGTGATAGTGCTGCATGGCTTCGTTGGCTAATATATGCTGCTGTTGATGCGACTGTGATGGACGAGGCTGATGGCAGTGCTAGATGATGTACTCAGTGGTATGGTCTCACCCTGCACCTGAGAACTGGGCTTCAAGATCTAGGAAAGCCAATTCTAGCCTATAGAGTGTAGCTGTGGCTGCTAAATATTCTCGGGAGCAAGATCACTATTTTTTACATTCATTTTTAATTTTTTACATTTATTTAAAATGTATCCACTACCCTGGGATAAAGTTATCAGACCGGACAGCTGGGAGTCTACTATATCAATTATCTGTCATGCTGTCCCTCGTGTGCCCGAGTGTCTGGGCGGTAGTCCCGGGTGTTTCATACCGGGCAGAGAGGAGCAGCGGGCTGATGGAAGCCAGTGACCGAGCCCTCAGCTAGGATGGGCAGTCCGGCCTTTTTGATGAGCCGGCTCTTCGGCTCAAAAATACGGCTCTTTTTACAATATCCCCTGCTACAGACCTGTGATGAATACAGAACCTCCCCTGTACAGTGAGAACCTTATTCTACAACCTCTGTATGTATCTAGTGAAGCAGTAAAGACTGTTTATTAGCATTATGGTTTCCTCAGATTGTCAGCTCTTCTGAACAGGCCCCTCGCTCCTCATTTGTATTCTCAACTTTTATTGCTTTCTAGTATGTGGTGTTTTTTGTACATGTCCTTATTAGTAAATGCTCTGATATGTCAGTCCTAATTCTTAAATATAAAGGTTGCAATTACTGTGCATAGTAGGCAACATACACTGTACATACTACACACATTGTACACACATACTGTACACACACACACGATATATATACACACACATGATATATACAAAACACACACACGATATATATACACACACATGATATATACACACATATAAATACACACACACATGATATATACACACACACACATATATATACACACACACACATGATATATACACACACACGATATATATACACACACATGATATATATACACATATAAATACACACACATATCATGATATATAACACACACATATATATACACACACACATGATATAACACACACAAATATATACACACACATGATATATATACACACACACTGATATATACACTCACACGATATATACACCACACATATGATATACACACACACATGATTATATACACACACATGATATAAACACTCACACATATTATACACACACACCACACATATATATACACACATCACACATGATATAACACACACCCCACATGATATACACACACACACATATGATATATACACACACAACACACATGATATATACACACACACACATATATATACACACACACATATGATAAATACACACACATATATATATTACAAAACACACATATGATAAATACACACACATGATATATCCCACAAAACACATATGATTATAATACACACACAATGATATACACACACACATATGATAATACACACACACAATATATGATATATACACACACATGATATATTACACCACACTATATATATACCACACACACACATATGATATAATACACATCACACACATGATATATACACACACACAATGAAATATATACATACACACTATGATATATAAACACACACACATATGATAAATAACACACACACACACACATATAACACCTATGAATAATATACACACACATGATATATACACCACACACATATGATATATACACACACACACATATGATATATACACAACACACACATTATGATATATACAACACACACACATGATATATACACACACACTATATATATATAATACACACACCACATATGATAAATACACACACATATGATATATACACACACATGATATATACACACACACACATGATATATAACACACACACATGATATATACACACACATTGATATATACACACACACAAACAGCGCCTTCCACTAAACATTGAAGAGATGGAGACAGAACATTTTGTTAAAGATTTTCTTTTTTTTATACCAGAAAAAAAAACCTTAAGGGGTTAAACACCAGTCCTGGATGTCAGTAGGCCAACTACACTGGCACTATGTGCTGACTTCCTATTACACTGTCTGTATATACAATTATTGAAGCTGCACCTATATCTCTCCACGTTTTGCCTAAAATCCTATTCCTTACCCAACAACAGCTCTATTCTCCCCCTGCAGTGTCCTCCTGACTAAAGACTGAGAAGATGATCAATGATAATAAACAAGCTGAGTCCTCCTACACATCCCATATGCCAGATAAGGTCAGGGAAACTTAACCCATAAACATGCTGCTGGTCTTGTGCCTACTGCCCTAAGGAACAAAACAATGTGTGTATAGCTTTAATTGGGAGAAGGGGCTTCCCCCCATGTGTTGGAAACTTTGTTTACACTTCCAGTGTTAGCTCACTTATCTCCTGGCTGCTCCTCCCAGTCACAGTCAGGCTTAATAAAGCTGCCAGCAGAGGGTAAAAAAAAAAACAAAAAAAAAACACGGCTCTCTGGCTCGTTCACTGTGAAGAGTCGGCTCTTATCAGTCACATGAAAGAGCCGGCTCAATGTGTCGGATCGTTCGCGAACGACACATCACACTCAGCAGCGGCCCGCTCTGATCTGCGCCCCCAGCATGGCGGACCCGCTGCTTTGGGTGCGTTCACACCACGATTTTTAGGGAGCCGATGCTGTCCGATATAAATCGGACAGCATCGGCTCCCTTCTGATGCCTGGAATCGGGTGCCAAATAGGCATCCGATTCCGGCATAAAATCGGCGCCGGAGGCTGCAAAAAAAGAAAAAAAAAAAAAGTTTATTCTCACCTCTCCCCGAGCCCCCGCCGTCTTCCGCCATCTTCCTCTAGGTTCCCGGTGGCTCTCGCAGGCTGCCGGTGTCAGCAGAGGTGTACCTCTGCTGTACACAGGACCTGCGGTGATGTCACAGTCACGTGACCGCGGGTTCACCATTCACCATGGTGAACCCGCGGTCACATGACTGTGACATCACCGCAGGTCCTGAACAGCAGAGGTACACCTCTGCTGACACCGGAGCCTGCGGCAGCCTGCGGGAGCCACCGGGAGCCTAGAGGAAGATGGCGGAAGACGGCGGGGCTCGGGGAGAGGTGAGAATAAACTTTTTTTTTTTTCTTTTTAACCCTTGTGCTCCCAGGAGCATTTTTACTGTACTGAGCCTGCTCAGTACAGTAAAATGGGGTCCGAGGAAACATCACATATTTCCTCGGACCTTTCTCCATAGGGCCCCATGTTAGGGATCGGGTCAGATCGGATGTGCACTAAATGCCATCCGATTTGGTCCGATCCGACTCTGTCAGATTTTGTAATCGGAAAAAATCGTTGCAGGCAACGATTTTTTTCTCCTGAAAAAAATCGGCCAAAATCGGGCAGAATCGGATCGGACCAAATCGGATGGCATTTAGTGCACATCCGATTCGGTCCGATCCCCATAGGGATCCGAAAATCGGTCCGATGCTGTCCGATTTTTTTCGGACAGCATCGGAAATACAAAAATCGTGGTGTGAAAGCACCCTTTCACATAACGATTTTTTCAGTTCCGATGCTGTCCGATCAAAATCGGACAGCATCGGACCGATTTTCGGACCCCATGCAGGCCTATGGGCATCGGACCGAATCGGATGTGCACTAAATGCCATCCGATTTGGTCCGATCCGAATCTGTCCGATTTTTTTATCGGTGCAAAAATCGGAGCTTGCTCAGATTTTTGCACCGAAAATAAAATCTGACAGATTCGGATCAGACCAGATCGGATGGCTTTTAGTGCACATCCGATCCGACCCGATCAATTTAGCATGGGGCCCTATGGAGCAGCGTCCGAGGAAACGTGATGTCTCCTCGGACCGATTTTAGTGTACTGAGCATGCTCAGTACACTAAAATAGCTCCTAAAAGTAAATTAAGGGATTAATAAAAAAAAAAAAAACTATGCTCACCTGTCCACGAGGTCCACGTCGTCTCCCGGCGTCTCCGGTGTCTCCAGGTATCTTGCCGTCTGTGCTGACAAGACCTGCCGTGATGTCACAATCACATGACTGCCAGGAACCAATAGCCGGCAGTCATGTGATTGTGACATCATGAGAGGTCCTGGCAGCACAGAAGACAGAACAGCAAGATACCGGAGACGCGCGGCACCGTGCAGGAGTCGTGGACAGGTGAGAAAGGAGAGGAGGAGAGGAGGGGACACATGGGGGGATCCGAGGACACATGGGGGCAGCACATTGAAGGGTGCGCTCCTCCTCCTCCGGCCCCGCGGCCAGAGGGTGCGCTCCTCCTCCTCCGGCCCCGCGGCCGGAGGGTGCGCTCCTCCTCCTCCGGCCCCGCGGCCGGAGGGTGAGCTCCTCCTCCTCCTCCCTCCTCCTCCTCCCCGCCCGCGGCCGGAGGTGCGCTCCTCCTCCTCCTCCGGCCCCGCGGCCGAGGGTGCGCTCCTCCTCCTCCTCCTCCTCCCTCCGGCCCCGCGGCCGGAGGTGCGCTTCCTCCTCCTCCTCCTCCTCCTCCTCTCCCTCCTCCTCCTCCGGCCCCGCGCCGGAGTGCGCTCCTCCCTCCTCCCTCCGCCTCCTCCTCCTCCTCCTCCGGCCCCGCGGCCGGAGGGTGCGCTCCCTCCTCCGGCCCCCGGCTGCGCCCTCCTCCTCCTCCTCCTCCTCCGCCCCGCGGCCGGAGGTGCGCTCCTCCTCCTCCTCCTCCCTCCTCCTCCGGCCCCGCGGCCGGAGGGTGCGCTCCTCCTCCTCCTCCTCCTCCGCCCCGCGGCCGAGGGTCTCTCCTCCTCCTCCTCCTCCGCCCCGCGCCGGAGGTGCGCTCCTCCTCCTCCCCGCCCGCGTGGAGGTGCGCTCCTCCTCCTCCTCCCCTCCTCCGGCCCCGCGGCCGGAGGTGCCCTCCTCCTCCCTCCTCCGCCTCCGCGCCGAGGTGGCTCCTCCCCTCCTCCTCCGGCCCCGCGGCCGGAGGTGCTCCTCCCCTCCTCCTCCGCCCCGCGGCCGGAGGGTGCGCTCCTCCTCCTCCTCCTCCTCCTCCTCCGCCCCGCGGCCGAGGTGCGCTCCTCCTCCTCCTCTCCTCCTCCTCCGCCCCGCCGGCCGGAGGTGCGCTCCTCCTCCTCCTCCGCCCCGCGCCGAGGTGCGCTCCTCCTCCTCCTCCTCCTCCTTCCTCGCCCCGCGCCGAGGGTGCGCTCCTCCTCCTCCTCCGGCCCCGCGGCCGGAGGTGCCTCCTCCTCCTCCTCCCCCCTCCCGGCCCCGCGCCGGAGGTGCCTCCTCCTCCCTCCTCCCTCCTCCTCCGGTCCCCGCGGCCGGAGGGTGCGCTCCTCCTCCTCCTCCTCCGCCCCGCGGCCGAGGTGCGCTCCTCCCTCCTCCTCCGGCCCCGCGGCCGAGGTGCGCTCCTCCTCCTCCTCCTCCTCCTCCGCCCCGGGCCGAGGTGCTCTCCTCCTCCTCCTCCTCCTCCGCCCCGGCCGAGGTGCGCCTCCTCCTCCTCCTCCGGCCCCGCGGCCGGAGGTGCGCTCCTCCTCCTCCTCCTCCTCCCGGCCCGCGGCCGAGGGTTCGCTCCTCCTCCTCCTCTCCGGCCCCGCGGCCGAGGGTGGCTCCTCCTCCTCCTCCTCCCGGCCCCGCGGCCGAGGGTGCGCTCCTCCTCCTCCTCCCGCCCCGCGGCCGGAGGGGCGCTCCTCCTCCGCCCCGCGCCGGAGGTGCCTCCTCCCCCCTCCTCCTCCTCCGGCCCCCGCCGGAGGGTGGCTCCCTCCTCCTCCTCCTCCTCCTCCTCCGCCCCGCGCCGAGGGTGCGCTCCCCTCCTCCTCCTCCTCCTCCTCCGGCCCCGCGCCGAGGGTGCGCTCCTCCTCCTCTTCCTCCCCCCCCGCTCCTCCTCCTCCTCCTCCGCCCCGCGGCCGGAGGTGCGCTCCTCCTCCTCCTCCTCCGCCCCGCGCCGAGTTCCTCCTCCTCCTCCTCCTCCTCCGGCCCCGCGCCGGAGGTGCGCTCTCCTCCTCCTCCGGCCCGCGGCGGAGGGTGCGCTCCTCCTCCTCCTCCTCCTCCGCCCCCGCCGAGGGTGCGCTCCTCCTCTCCTCCCCCTCCCCCCCCGGCCGCCGGTCCTCCTCCTCCTCCTCCGCCCCGCGCCGGAGGGTGCGCTCCTCCTCCTCCTCCTCCTCCTCCTCCTCCGCCCGCGCCGAGGGTGCGCTCCTCCTCCCCCCGGCCCCTCTCCTCCTCCTCCTCCGCCCCGCGGCCGAGGTGGCTCCTCCTCCCTCCTCCTCCGCCCGCGCCGAGGTGCGCTCCTCCTCCCTCCTCCTCCTCCGGCCCCGCGCCGAGGTGCGCTCCTCCTCCTCCGGCCCCGCGGGGAGGGTGCGCTCCTCCTCCTCCTCCTCCTCCGGCCCCGGCCGGAGGGTGCGCTCCTCCTCCGGCCCCGCGGCCGGAGGGTGGCTCCTCCTCCTCCTCGCCCCCGCGCCGAGGGTGCCCCCTCCTCCTCCTCCTCCTCCCGCCCCGCGGCCGAGGGTGCGCTCCTTCCTCCTCCTCCTCCTCCTCCTCCTCCTCCCCTCCTCCGGCCCCGCGCCGGAGGGTGCCTCCTCCTCCTCCTCCGGCCCCGGCCGGAGGTGCCTCCTCCTCCTCCCTCCTCCTCCTCCTCCGCCCCGCCGAGGTGCGCTCCCTCCTCCTCCCCGCCCCGCGCCGAGGTGGCCTCCTCCTCCTCCTCCTCCTTTTTTTTTTTTTTTTTTTTTTTTTTTTTTTTTTTTTTTTTTTTTTTTTTTTTTTTTTTTTTTTTTTTTTTTTTTTTTCCGCGGCCGAGGGTGCGCTCCTCCTCCTCCTCCTCCGCCCCGCGCCGAGGGTGCGCTCCTCCCTCCTCCCCTCCTCCGGCCCCGCGGCCGGAGGTGCGCTCCTCCTCCTCCTCCTCTCCCGCCCGCGCCGGAGGGTGCGCTCCTCCTCCTCCTCCTCCTCCGGCCCCGCGCCGGAGGTGCGCTCCTCCTCCTCCCCTCCTCCGCCCCGCGCCGAGGGTGCGCTCCTCCTCCTCCTCCTCCTCCTCGGCCCCGCGCCGAGTGGCTCCTCCCCTCCTCCTCGCCCCGCGCCGAGGGTGGCCCTCCTCCTCCCTCCTCCGCCCCGCGGCCGGAGGGTCCTCCTCCTCCTCCTCCTCCTCCGGCCCCGCGGCCGGAGGGTGCGCTCCTTCCCTCCTCCTCCTCCGCCCCCCCGCCCGGAGGGTGCCCTCCTCCTCCTCCTCCTCCTCCTCCGGCCCCGCGGCCGGAGGTGCGCTCCTCTCCTCCTCCTCCTCCTCCCCCCGCGCCGGAGGGTGCGCTCCTCACCTCCCCTCCGCCCCGCGGCCGGAGGGTGCGCTCCTCCTCCTCCTCCTCCTCCGCCCCGCGGCCGGAGGGTGCGCTCCCTCCTCCTCCTCCTCCTCCGGCCCCGCGGCCGGAGGGTGCCTCCTCCTCCTCCTCCTCCGCCCCGCGGCCGAGGGTTTCGCTCCTCCTCTCCTCCTCCTCCGCCCCCCCCCCCCGGCCGGAGGGCGCTCCCCTCCTCCTCCCCCCCCCCCGGGGGGTGCGCTCCTCCCCTCCTTCCCCCCCCTCCCCCGGGGAGGGTCCTCCCCTCCCCCCGGCCCCCTTCCCCCTCCCCCCCCCCTCCGCCCCGCGGGCCGGAGGGTGTCCTCCTCCCCTCCCCCCGGGCCCCGCCCAGGGTGCGCTTCCCCTCCCCTCCCCTCCCCGGGGGCCCCCCCCGGGGGCCGAGGGGGCCTTCCCTTCCCCCCCCCCCTCGCCCTTCCTCCCCCCCGCCCCGCCCGGGGGGTTCCTCCTCCTCCTCCCCCGGGCCCCGCGCCGGAGGGGGTTCCTCCTCCCCCCTCCCCGGCCCCCGGCCGGGGGGTGGCTCCTCCCCCTCCCGGCCCCGCGGCCGGGGGGGCTCCCCTCCCCCCTCCTCCCCGCCCCCCGCGGCCGAGGGTGCGCTCCCCTCCCCCCTCCCCCCCCGGGCCCCCGGCCGGAGGGTGGCCTCCTCCTCCTCCTCCGGCCCCGCCCCCGGGGTGCGCTCCTCCTCCTCCCCTTCCTCCCCCCCCCGGCCGGGGGGTGCGGCTCCTCCTCCTCCCCGCCCCCCGCGGCCCGAGGGGGCCTCCTCCTC
>JARQOC010000003.1:96155771-96313399 GCA_033576535.1 Allobates femoralis
ATAGCATACTATGTTCTATGTACTATGTATGCAACTACTATTCACTCCGGACAGCCTCGGACCAGATGCTGCCGCAATGTGAAGCCGGCCTAAGATAACAGTAAAAGTATACATGTTTGGTATCTATAAACTCATACTGTCCCGAGCCATCATACTATCATGTCAGTTTTACCATATAGTACACATGGTGAATAAAAAAAACAAAACACAAAGATGTAATTGCACTTTTTTTTTAGCAACTTTACAAAAACAACCCCTAAAACGTCTATATTGACAGAAAAATAAAAATGTTATGGTTCTTGGAAGTAGGGGAGGGAAAATCAAAAACCGTAAAATTAAAAAATCGCCTGGGGTGAAGGGGTTAAACAATTTGGGACAGCCAATCTGATGATGTCATGTGTTTGGAAGCTTCTGATTCTGACACACCCGTGGATGTATTTTAATGCACACCTGAAACACACTGCTCTATTGTGTAGCATGATAGGAAAATCTACAGAAATCAACCAAGACTTCAGGAAGAGAATTGTGGACTTGCACAAGTCTCATTCATCCTTGGGTGCAACCTCCAGATGCTGGAAGGTGCCTCATTCACCTTGTGGTGCAGCGGCTAGCTGCCTTGCAAATACCTATGCTGGAACTCCTAGTTCATTAAGGCATTATGCTGGGACTTGAGCTTCCACAGGTGCAGATAATGCATTACATGTGCTAGACTCCAGGTTGTAGAATTGATGGCAGTGTCTGACAGACTGGTATCCTCCCCATGGGTGTGTTGCATCTGGTGTGGTGTGGCTCCTTCATGGTCACGTGGTTTGTGATGTCAGCTCAGGTCCTGGAGCTGGAAAATCCTGCTGGTGTGCACATGTTGTGGCTGCAGTGTGCTCTAAGGCTGGGAAGCTTATAACAGCTCCTGGTTGGTGATCCCAGTGAGGCAGCTGTCCCTGATATCTGGACTGGCAGGAGACAGCATATGGAGCAGCCATTCACCTGTAAAAGGTAAGCTCAGAGACAGGAGGTTGTATATTGACTGCGGTCAGTGACTGGACAGTGTAATACCTCCACTGCATTACTGCAACAGTGGAGGTATCTGAATACTGTGTGGGTGTACCCCGCTATTGAGATGAACTGTATTGTTTATAATGCCAAAGGTCGGCACATGTATAATTTGCACCATGTGGTTTATGCTGTCTCTAAGTAACCCAGCTGAATTTATTTAATAGAAGAGACTATTTGGATATGGTTTTGTGCTGCCAAGCGTCTCCCCAGGGTACGCTACCTCACAACCTGTACAAATAATTATACACAAGTACAAACAAGATGGGAATGTACAGCCATCATACAACTCAGGAAGAAGATGGGTTCTGTGTCCCAGAAATGAACGTGCTTTAGCATGAAATGTGCATGGCAACCCAAGAACAAAAGCAAAAGACCTTGTGAAGATGATGGCGGAAGCTGGTAAGATTGTGTCATTATCCACAGTGAAATTATTACTGTATCAACACGGGCTGAAATGCCACTCTGCCTGAAAGAAACCATTACTCCAAAAGCAATATAAAAAAGCCAAATTAATTTTTGAAAATGCATACACAGCAAAGACCTACATTTTGAGAGACATGTCCTGTGTTCTGCCAAAACTAAAATTGAAGTGTATGGCCATAATGACCATTGTTACAACAGGAGGAAAGAGGTGAAAGCTGGAAAGACTAAGAATCCCATGCCAACTATGAAACACCAGGAAAGGTGTGTGTGTGTGTGTGTGTGTGTGTGTTTGTGTGGGAGGGAAGAGGGGGGGGGGTTAGCATGATGTTGTTGAATTGATTTGCTTCAGGAGGGACATGTGCATTTCACAGAATAAATGGCATCATTAGGAAAGAAGATTGTGTGGCAATACTTAAGCAACATCTCAAGACATCAGCCAGGAAGTTAATGCTCAGTAGGAAAAGGGTCTTCCAAGTGAACAATGACCTGAAGCATACTGCTAAACTGGTTATGTGGCGCCCCTGCAACCAGGTTGGCCACATGAAGGAACTGCAGCCAGGCAGGTAGGAGACAAGTGCTGCACACACACCTTCAGCACATACACACCCACTAGAGCATAACACCCAACCCGGAGCCCGGGACTCTAGACGGGAAAGGGGTGGTAGGGTTTAGAGGAAAGTAGGTGGGAAGGAAGGTCAGGTGGTAGACCAGTACAAAAGGAGAAAAAGAGGAGGAAGGAGTTAGTAGGCCATAGTGAGCTGCCCAGAACAGACAAGAACAGACAGAAAGTGACACTTCCCGAAGGGATAGGGCTCCCTAGAGACACAAAATCCACAGAGACACAGATCCATTGATAGAAAGCTCACCCATAGCCGGTAGTCCAAGGAAAAGTGAGGACAGAGACCGGACCGGTGCCACCGGGTCCGAGGAGTACGGCAGCGCTGACCAACTACTGGCGGGATAGATTCCCTTGAAGTATCTGGTAATCAAACGGGTCAGAAGGAGCCTGGTAAGCCCTTGAAAGACAGGGTTACCCAAGGCTAGGCTGAGACCAGAGTGTCGGCTCTGGGTGACCGAAGCAACAAGCAGGCACACGAACATACCGGCGGAGAACACTGATTCCAGATCAGGGTTCCCACTACACGGATTGGAGACTCCGCAACATTATAGGACCCGGCTTGCTGCCCATACACATAGGGGGAAGGCACACGAAGGGATCGAGTTGCCATCATACAATCCACAGGGAAGGACTGAGAAAACAAGCCAGAAAGGTTACAGAGAGAGTGAGGGGTCTCAGGAAGGCAACCTGGCTGCAGAGAGTTCAGAATGTCTGGAGTTGACTGTGAAGTAACTGTGTTGAGAACTGTACCATAAAGAACTTGTGAGTAAATCCCGGTGAACCCTGCTTCAGTCTTCCGTGTATGATTCCCGGTATACAGAACTCGTATTACACTTAACACCCTGTCAGGAGCAGCCCCGACCCGAGGTGGGGTCATCCACCTTGCTGCAGTATCCATCCATTCTCCTGACAGAAGTATACTGCAGCGGTGGTCCCATCACTGACCACAACCCATGGGTGGCGTCACGACAACAACATTCCCTGTAAATATTCCCATTTACTTGTGAGAAACCGGGACACGGTCCGGACCAAGACTGCCTTGATATCCCCAGCAGTACCCCGGTCCGGTACCGAGTACCCCGTCCCAGTGGGCTCCACAGTTACATAGTGTCTTAAGGTATAAATGTCATTTACATTTTTATTTAAAAATAATGTAGAGCAAGTGATTTTAATAAACATTCACATTTTCAAATATACTTCATAAGTGAAATCTGGAAGAAAACCTTGCAAAAACCTCCACTGGGCTGTTTCTAAACCTGACATATGCTGGTTCTCAGGGAAATCTGTCTTTAGCTCTACACATGAATATGGCCATATAAGGGTGGTCGGGCAAAGCCTACACAGCATTTACAGCTGATCAGTGTATCAGTTTACCTCAGGAAAAGAAGGTTCAAGGCTGTCAGCACACACAGATCACAGCTCACAGATCACAGCTGTGATCTTATCTGACTCATCTCTGGTCATATCAGCTGTACTCTGATTGCACAAAGCAGAGTCATGTGAATGGAGAGCAGATCAGATCACAGCTGTGATTGTGTGTGCTGATAACCTGGAGCTCCCTTTGCCTGAGGTAAACTAATATACTGATCAGCTGTGAATGCTGTGTAGATCCCACACCTCACCTTTATATGTGCGTATTCAGTGTGTGTGGACCTGAAGAAGGATTTCGTTGACAACCAGCATATCTCAGGTTTAGAAACAGCCAAGTGGGGACATCTTCTGGAAGGTTTTTGAAAGGTTTTCCTCCGGATTTTACTTATGAAGTATATTTTAACGTTAATAAAAATGTAAACGGTGGTTACTTTAAGGATAGCAAAGTCAATGTTTTGAAGTTGCCTTCACAAAGCCCTGATATCAATTCTATTGAAAATTTATGGGCAAAGATGGAAAGGCAGGTGCGAGCAAGGCAACCTAAAACATGGCTCAGTTACACCAGTTCTGTCAGGAGGAATGGGCCCAAATTCCTACCAACTATTGTGAGAAGCTTGTGGAAGGATATCCAAAATGCTTGACCCAAGTCACACAGTTTGAGGGCAATTGTACCAAATACTAATGAAATGTATGTAAACTTGAGACTTTGCAGAAAGTAATAAAAATGCCCTAAAATATTCTCTCTCTCATTATTTTGGCAATTGGCAAAAAATTAATACCGTAATTATGGTAATACTAATTGACCTAAACCGGGAAAGGTTTATTCTGCTTTCATTTCAGATAGTGAGAAAAACATGCAGATGTGTGTATTTATAAAGTGTATGCAAACTTCTGGTTTTAACTGTGTATATATATCCCAAGTGGCATAACTTGCAGCTCATGCACCCTGATGCAAATGCTCCAAAGGGGCCCCTAATTATTGCAAACCTTTAATTTCATTAGTATTTTGTTTTATAGATCAAAGGGGCTTTTGGGGCTCCCTAGGCTCCAGGGCCCCGGTGTGATTGCAACCTCTGCACCTGTTGTAGTGACGCCCCTGTATATCCCTGACTTGCAGTGTGCGATTTCACTTTATCATCATTGTGATTGTCATGTTTTCACTCTTAAGGCCGCTTTACAAGGCACGATATCGTAGCCCAACTACGATAAAAAGTCACGTGGTTCGTGCGCTGCCGCCGATATCGTTCGTGCGTTGTGTGGTGTAAATGAGCAATGCGACGCAAGAACGATGCCAAAACGATATTTTTGGGGAATTGTGCATGCTTTCCATCTGCCCGATATTGGCTTGACAATCTGGCAGGATCGTGCTGTGTGACAGCGCAACTACGATATGGAGCGCAACTTCCCCTATACACTCCCATGTTAAATGGTCGTTCCCTGGGTCGCTCGTGCACAGCGCGAAGGAGGGGGCGTAGACATCGCAGTTGAGTAACCTGCCGATATCTCCCTGTGTAACATCTCCTATGCGATCTTGGACTAGTGCCAAAAACGTGCGCACTCCCGTGCTGTTGTATCCAATATCGTAACGATGCTGCTACGTGTAAAGCGGCCTTTAGTATTTACAGCTCTTTGAATGGGAGCATTTATTAATTTCAATTATTGTTGGCGTGTTCTGTGGTATAACCGCATTATGTACGATGCCTGTCATAAAGTGGCGGAAACAACCAATTTTTAAATGTTTATTTTGACCTAAATATAGGCAGGCAGGACTCTAAACGTAATATTATAATTATTATTTTTTAATATTTGTCAAGCGTAGCTGTACCTGAAGGGGCAGAATGCATTTCAGGTTCAATTTGAGATGGCACTATTTTATGGAAAGGTCTTTCCCTTCATAATGGATTATACAATGCTTCAATCATCTATAAGGCTCTAGACGGTGCATTTCGCTATTAAAAAATGGATGTATTAAGACATCGTTTTACAGATTCTCTTTAGCCTTCTTGTCATATAATATATTAGAGATGAATGAAATTTACTATGCAGGCTTTTAACTGCTGGATGAACTTTCTTTTACAGTGCTTTAAATATTATTCATACTCCATGATCTTTTCACATTTTTTCATTTTTTCATGCTATATCCACACATTTAAATGTATTGAATTGTGTTGTTTTATGATATACCCACACAAAGTAGCAAATAGTTAAGATGAAGTGTAAAGGAAATGATACAGATTTAAGTCTGAAATTGTGACATGCAATTGTACTGTACATTGGCGATAAAAGCTAGTGAACAACACACAATTTTCTTAATGTTACCGTATATACTCGTGTATAAGCCGAGTTTTTCAGCCCAAAAAATGGGCTGAAAAGTCCCCCCTCGGCTTATACACGGGTCAATACGGTAATCCTATGGTGGGAGGGGGTGCGGGGGGTGGGGGGGCGCTGCGCAGTATTTATCACCTTGTCCCCCGTTCTGCAGTGCTTTCCGGTGTCCTCCGTGCTCCGTTCCCGGTCTGCTGGGCCTTGTGGTTCCTCCTGGTTCCTCATCCTTCGGTTCTATCATGGGGGCTGCCATCTTGGTGTCTTCTCTCCGCCCCCGGCCAGTGATGTCAGAGCAGGCCGCGCTGTGATTGGCTAGCACCCGTGACATGTGATCACGGGTGCTAGCCAATCACAGCGCGGCCTGCTCTGACATCACTGGCCGGGGGCGGAGAGAACAAGCAAGATGGCAGCCCCCATGATAGAACCGAAGGATGAGGAACCAGGAGGAACCACAAGGCCCAGCAGACCGGGAACGGAGCACGGAGGACACCGGAAAGCACTGCAGAACGGGGGACAAGGTAGGAAGCTGTGTATGTGTGTGTGTATGTGTATATATGTGTATGTGTGTGTGTGTGTGTGTGTGTGTGTGTATATATGTGTGTATGTATGGGTATGTGTATGTAAGTAGGCTGGCTGCCAATATAAGCCATACCTGTGGGGCTGCTGTATATACTTCTGGGGCTGCTGGATACTTCCACTGGGGCTGTATATACCTCTATGGCTACTGTATACTACCACTGGGGCTGTATATACCTCTGGGGCTACTGGATACTACCACTGGGGCTGTATATACCTGTGGGGCTGCTGGATACTACCACTGGGGCTGTATATACCTCTGGGGCTGCTGGATACTACCACTGGGGCTGTATATACCTCTGGGGCTACTGGATACTACCACTGGGGCTGTATATACCTCTATGGCTACTGTATACTACCACTGGGGCTGTATATACTTCTGGGGCTGCTGGATACTACCACTGGGGCTGTATATACCTCTATGGCTACTGTATACTACCACTGGGGCTGTATATACCTCTGGGGCTACTGGATACTACCACTGGGGCTGTATATACCTGTGGGGCTGCTGGATACTACCACTGGGGCTGTATATACCTCTATGGCTACTGTATACTACCACTGGGGCTGTATATACCTCTGGGGCTACTGGATACTACCACTGGGGCTGTATATACCTGTGGGGCTGCTGGATACTACCACTGGGGCTGTATATACCTCTGGGGCTGCTGGATACTACCACTGGGGCTGTATATACCTCTGGGGCTACTGGATACTACCACTGGGGCTGTATATACCTCTATGGCTACTGTATACTACCACTGGGGCTGTATATACCTCTGGGGCTACTGGATACTACCACTGGGGCTGTATATACTTCTGGGGCTGCTGGATACTGCCACTGGGGCTGGATACTACCACTGGGGCTGTATACCTGTGCTGGGGTCCACCCTCGGCTTATACACGAGTCAATAGGTTTTCCCAGATTTTGGGGGCAAAAGTAGGGGGGTCGGCTTATACACGGGTCGGCTTATACACGAGTATATACGGTAAGTTCATTGTGTTATCCTATATAGAAATATCCTAACATGAGCAAAATAGCAGTATTTTAAGCTTATTTCATTAATGGAATATATAAATCATAGAATACAAATGTAATAAGATAAATGAAAAAGACACTGATCAAAATTAGAGAATACTTCCAGATACCTGCAAGTTATTGATGTTAATCTTGTACCTAGTGCTAATTTCCTTAATTATCTGACAAACCCTATTTAACTGTGAGCCTTACTTTCCAGATTGCACTCACTTTGCAAAAATGGTGTGCCGATCCAAAGTTACTAAAACCCTCCGGCAACAAGTTGTGCAGATGAAGGCCAAAGAGGTCATCCTATCAAGAAAAGCAACAGAAGTTGGTCGTTCCAAGTCTGTGATTTCTAGAATATTGCATCTTTACAACATCACACTTTCAAGTTCCCCAAGAAGGCTGGCCTCCCTCAAAAGACAAATGTAAGAGAGGACTGGATAATGAGGGGGAATCTCCATGGATAATCGTTTCAACACTGCAGCTGGAATAGCTCGCCAGTTCAGCACTAAACAGGGTAAGGATCTGCCTTGTCTTACCGTGTCACAATGTTTAAGATTATTTGGACTGAAAGCCCACTCTGTAAAGACCAAACCTCTCACTATCAGAAAGAATCAAAAGGTTAGACTCACCTTTGGTGAAAAGCATGTTGTGTGAACAAAGAAGAAGTAATCCTCAGTTCATTTTAGTGATGAAAACAAGTTTAACTTATTTGGAATGGGAAACATTATGTACGGCAAAAAACTGGGGAAAGACTGAACGCACAGTGTCACCATAAAGAGATTATTAGCCTTAGCAAAATTTATTATAAATCTGGTTGCCCAGCATACAGGTCACTGAAGGTTGAGATATTTTAAATTCATATAATACACATTTCATATCTATAATTATTATCTATACACCCATCACGATTGAAATTGGAAATTAGAAAAGAGTCTTAGAATCACATGATTGTTGGACATTAAAATCACCTCCCTGTTAACCTGGCTGGTCGCAGGTGCTACAATCGCCCCTATGCTTAGGTTGCAGGAGATTGAGCATCGGTGTTCAGATAGATGAGTTGCCTCTCAGGGGAGCCAGCAGCCTCCTGCTAGATCTCTATCTAAAACTCAATCTTTCCAAAACGGAACTTCTTCTGCTCCCGGCCTCTTCTAACCTCCCTAAATCTGACATCTCTGTCTCAGTGTGCGGCACCACGATAACACCTTGGCAGCAGCCTGACTGTCTGGGTGTTATATTTGACAGTGATCTTTCCTTCACCTCCTATATACAGTCTCTCGCCTGCTCTTGCTGCTTACACCTAAAAACATGTATAGAATCTGCCCTTTTCTCACCATAAAAACAACAAAACCCCTCACCATCATCCTGATCCACTCCCACCTTGATTATTGTAATTCTTTATTAACTGGCTTCGCCTTCACTAGGCTTCCTCCTCTTCAGTTCATCCTTAATGCAGCAGCAAGGATCACCTATCTGGCTTACCGTTACTCAGACGCTTCCGCTCTGTGCCAGTCATTGCACTGGCTGCCTATACATTATAGGATCCAATTCAAATTGCTTGTTCTCACCCACAAAGCTCTTCACAGCGCAGCACCTCCCTACATCTCTACCCTCATCTCTGTATCACCCCACCCGTTCTCTTCACTCTGGTAGCGACTTTAAACTAACTTCTGTATTAATCTGAACCTCCCACTCCGGGCTCCAAGGCTTCTCCCGAGCTGCACAAATTCTCTGGAATGCTTTACCCTAATAAATAAGGTGTATCCACAACTTATATACTTTCAGGCGATCTCTAAAAACACGTTTTTTCAGAGCGGCCTATGTTGCTCCCTAATTGAAGTCACTTAGACATAGCCTATTCACTCCCCCAGACCCTTATCTATTCCTCATCTGTTTAAGTTGGCTTGGCCATCATTGCAAACAAGCCCCTATAATTTGTGTCATCCCCACCTCATTGTTAGATTGTAAGCTCTTATGAGCAGGGCCGTCATTATTTCGCTTTATTTATTATATTCTTTGGTAACTGTTACTTATGATTGTATATGAACCTCTGAATTGTGAAGCCCTGCGGAATATGTTGGCGCTATATAAATAAAGATTATTATTATTACTGAGAGCAATCAACTGGCTCCTCGCGGTACCCTTTTTTTTATCTTATCCTAAGTTGAGACGTGCTAATAAAATGTTTACCGCGCAGTACCGTTCCTTTTCATAGGGGTCTTGTACGCGATGGATAATTTGTATACAAAGTATAAGACAGAGTCTACTCATGTGTAAACCGTAATATGAAGCTCGAATGAGCTCTAGCCTGATACACGCCAATCAGATTGCAAGCTCCGGTAGACACTGATGTACGGGCTCTCTGTTTACAACAGCTGAAGGACGCTGTACGCCTGAGCTGTGCAGGTGCTAAAGAAGTCAGAAAATGTGATTCTACCATAACATCTGGAGCCGTAATCTTGAATGTTGTCAGCTTAAGACATGAAATATAATTTCAACAGTTTTATTATAACTGTTACCAGGAGACATACATAAAAGGCCTGGTATTTTCAGGGCTGAAATGTGTATTTAAGACTCAGTATATGGCAGAGCGATGTGATGCTATAATAAATAGCCTTTCTGGAAGCATATAAAATGCACTTATTTGACATATGACAGTTTTCTCTTATAAATGATCAAAGTTGGACTTTATTATCCGGGCTTATATAACAAATACTGCATTTTATATCTCAAACTTCCAGCATTGCATGTAAAAGAACGCTAAAAATGTAAATTGATTCATTTCATAGCAGCATATAAAAGCTCTTACTGGAAATAGCTGCCCTGGGTCATTACAATATAAAATCACAATTTTCTGCTCAAATTGCTGCTTCTCGGATTTATTTCTGTAGATGCTTTCCCATCTAATATATTTCTCTGTTCTGAGTTTTAAAAAGATATAAATAAATATAATAATATATTTCATTATTTGAAGTCCTCTTAGACATAGATGACAAGACAAGCCACAATTTATGGACATTAAAAAAACAATGTCTTTATTTACAGAGCGGAACTTATGGCACAATAAAGCCCATAAACTGAACTCAACGAGGCAGTTTTTTTGATTAAAGGGAATCTGTTGATTTTTGTTATGTAATTTGAGAGCATCATGATGTAGGGATTGAGATGCTAATTCCAGCAATGAGTCACTTACAAGGCTGTGTTACTTTTTTAGTAAAAATAGTGTTTTATCAGCAGGAGCTTATCACTGCTACTTCCTTGTATCCATTAAGGTACCTTTACACGCAGCCACAGAGGGCAGGAACAGGCAGGCACCGCACGTGCACGAGCGCGTTTTCAACGGTTGCTAACGGTGCCTGATGCCGCATATACACGCCGCCACAAGGTGCTCCACAGAAGGTATTTTCATTCCCCGGAAGTGCCGACGGGTGCTGCAGGTTACCTTCTGTGGCATACCTTCCCTGATTTACACGCCGCCACCACAAGGGAATACGGGCATACATATTGTGCGCCGTAACTACATAGGCGTGACAGAGTTGTGTATTACGTGATGCTCGTACGGTGATTGGACAATGCAATAACATCATGATTGGCCAGCCAGCGCAGGAAGGCTGGCTAATACATGACACTATTACAAATGTGTATTGTGACTGGTCAGCTCGTTAAATATGGCACCCTGTGCAGGGACAGCCAATGGTTACACATTAGCCCCCACCAATGGTAGCTGATGGGGCGTGGTAACCATGACGCTGTGGAATGTCCCTGGGTTTTCCCTAGGCCACACAAAAACCTTGCCTGTGCCCCGATTACACGCCGCCACCATAGGGATTGTGCCTGCCTGTTTTTGAGCACATGAAAGAAAAAAAAGAAAAAGGGGAAGGGGGAACAAGAGGCGCAATAGTGCCTTATCACTTAGACACTTATAGTACGGTGGTATAAAGGAACCACTCACCTATTTCAGTTGTGCGACCCACAACTGGTATACAGACATATAGTGTTTAATCCGGATGGCTGCTGCTGGACTCCCACCGACCACTTGCACGTGGAATCACACAGTAATATGGGAAAGGAAACGGTGTTCACCAGTCCGCGCTGCCAGGATCCACTTATTCCAGGGAAGAAACTCACGATCAGATGTGGTATAATCAAATCCTTTATTGCATCCTACGCGTTTCAGTACCCTGAGGAAGGTGCCAGGAGGGCACTGAAACGCGTAGGATGCAATAAAGGATTTGATTATACCACATCTGATCGTGAGTTTCTTCCCTGGAATAAGTGGATCCTGGCAGCGAGGACTGATGAACACCATTTCCTTTCCCATATTACTGTGTTTTTGAGCACAGCTCAGACACAGGTATCTGAAGACACAGGAAGGAACTTTCCGAATTACACGCTGTCACATCGTGGTCTTTTCAAGGCAAAAGGCACAATTGTGTCCGATGCCTGGCAGTTTCTACCTTCCTGTGGCGGCGTGTAAAGGTACCATTATGGATTATGTGCTGGCCAATCATGATGTTATTGCATTGTCCAATCACCGTTCGAGCATCACGTAATACACACCTCGGTCACGCCTATGTAGTTACGGTGCACAATATGTACGCCCAGATTCCCTTGTGGTGGCGTGTAAATCAGGGAAGGTGCTCCACAGAAGGTAACCTGCGGCACCCGTCGGCACTTCCGGGAACAAAAATACCTTTTGTGGAGCACCTTGTGGCGGCGTGTATATGCGGCATCAGGCACCGTTGGCAACCATTGAAAACGTGCGCGTGCACGTGCGGTGCCTGCCTGTTGCTGCCCTCTGTGGCGGCGTGAAAAGGTACCTTTATGTATACACTGAGCTTGTGTGTCATATATTTTGCTTAGAGTGTAGGAACCAGATAAAGTAGTGGATAACATCTTCTGTGGTCTTGATTGGAGAGGTCTAGAACAAATAAAATAAAGAAATTATGATTTAAATATATAAATAAATAAAATAAAGGAATTATGATTTATTCTATGCATGTCCCTGCTTTTTTATCAAGAAATAGGTGGATTTCCTGATGAAGCAGTAGGGATGCAGTGACCCAGAGTATGCCATGGGATGTTTTATAATGTTGTCTATTGTATCTCCTGCACTTTAGCTTTGACAGTGAGAGCATGTCTATTCCCACACTGCCCTCTGCTGGCCTTTCTGAAAACTACAATTTCCTTATACGGTCAAAGGTCTCTTAGCCAGAGTGAGGAGTTTTCAGGCAGTTGTGTGTAGCTGCTGGAGACAAAGGAGTGAGGACACAGTTGTGATGATGCGAGTGCTGTGTATTTAGGAGAAATTACATCACCTGTTCACTCCTGTCCTCTAACAATTACTAGCAGTAAAGAATAGTAAGGCCATACCTTATACAGAGAACTTTATACAGATCTCCACTGCTAGGAAACTATCAAAGCTAAAGAAGAGGGAGATCTCACTAAACGTACACTGTCAACTTTGCATTTTATATGGAGTAAAAGTTCATAATCATTTTTCAACAAACCTTGGGTTTCTACTATAGTGCAGCAGTGTTATGTTAAAATAATGCTATCTGTTGTAATGATTCCCTCATATTAAAATGCTGAATATGAATTTCATTGCCAAATTTATATGTGGCACCCCTGAAGTCTGGTCGCTACAGTGATGCTGCACCTACTCCACATGTGTGATATCACCTTTCTCAAATGAGAGGGATTGTAAACCTAAGACACATAGTTGCACCCAACACCATCAAAATTCCAGGCTACGGGATTTGGGCAGACCCTTTTGAGGGAGAGCCCCATCTCCCGCTGGAGGAGGGGTTAGCAGTAGGTTAGGAGAGAGAACGTAGAGGAGTCGAAAGGAGGAAGGGGTCTGGAGTGGATGCAGGACTGAGAGAGTCCTAGCGGACAATGGAATAGGGGATCCTCCCATTGCCCCAAATCTGGTCCCGGCCAGAGGGACTGGTTGCCAGAAGGAACCGGCCCCGATCTGGTTTGGGTACACCAAGTCCCGACCAGGAAAACCGGAGGCCGCTGTATCTGCAGGAGCAGTGGCCACAACCAATGAATTATTCACAGGACGGTGGCTAGAACTAGGGTCAGGAGATGAGCCGCTTCAGTCGCCCAACAAGGCCCGCAGCCATCAGCCTGGGACCCTGTTCATGAAGGCGCAGGGCAGGCGAGGAAAGAATCCAGTGCAGGGAGAGAGCAACCCAAAAAGGCCATAAATGGTGTCTTGGCAGAGTGGTCCCAATCACCTGGGAGCTAACCTGATTGCACTTTGGAGGAGCACAGCACTCGGTTGGGTGACCTTCCCTCATCAGCAAGTAAAAGGTAAAGGACTACACAAACTGTCTGTGCCTGCTTCTTTCTCTTGCCCTGCGGCTCTACACATGAACTACACAATCAGAAACCGTCCCTGCTACAGACTATCAACCCTGGGGCCCAGCTCCACCTGTGGAGAGTTATCCCTTAAAGGCTGCACTATTATCTGCCCAGCGGTAATATCTCGCAGTGTCAGCCACCCCTGGTCGAATACCACAGGTGGAGTCACAAACTATCCCCTGCAAATATCCCATTAACTGCACGCCTAGGGCCATGGACCTGGGTCACCGCTACTGTGACCTCCCAACTAACTGAGTGGCCCGGTTTCCGGGTACTCCCTGTCCCTGCAGGGCGTTGCAGGCAAGACACAGTGTATATGGTAAAAGAGCCAAGCTTACTATAGGAGATCTTCTTTTTTTAAAGACGCCGCCAGATCATTATTGCATAGATGTAGTTTAAAAAATAGTACATTCCTGTAGCATTCAGCACTTGTTGCCAGGTGACACTATTCATTACAGGTAAAAAGTGTCAAAAGCAAAAAAAGTTGATGTTTATTAAAATATAATATTAAGTTGCAGAAAAAAATGATAGATTTGTAACACAAAAATACAGTGCATGAATTGTGGTAAATTGTGCCAAACTCTTAATACAATACATTGATAAATGTGGGGCACTAGGTGGAGAAGAATGTAAAACTATAGCCTTGTCATGAGTGTGTTGAGCCCTGCTGTGACCTCTGGGGTATCTGGGATAAGAAGGTCACAGCATTTGGTTGCTCACAGGTCCCCTTTATAGCCTGCTAGTTAAATATCATCAGTTGGGCTGAATTATTTCCTTTCATTGCTGAAGGAGTTAAGATTTCCTTTTTTATGCTGCTGAGAATCCATGTAGCTTTAATCTCAGCTGCTGCACCTTATGACTACTCCATTCCTCCATTTACTCCTAGCTCTCTTCTATGCCAGTTATAGATCTTTTATACTGACAATTCTGATGCAGTTGTTGAAGTTGAAGCAGTGGAGTTCTTTGCAGTAGAAGCTGATAAATCCCTTTGTGAAGAAGCCTTGGAGTTCCTTTGTTTTTGTTTTGTCCTTCTTGTTTGTCTCTCTTCACGTGTTGTTTTTGTTACAGCAGTAAGACTAGCGTTTTAATGCTCTACTCACTAGCTAGGACTAGTCCAGGGTCAACCAGAGCCTCGCTTCAAGACCGTGCACAGGAGGAAGGACCCATCTAGGCATGATAGGGAGAATAGGGTTTAAACTCAGGTGAGTGTAAAGGGGTGACCCGTCTCCCTTACTCTTCATCAGGGCCTCCCTTTTCTCTTTTCCCTTGTATACCTCTTCTGCTGCCGCGCTGTGTCATGAGAAGCCATCTGTTCTATGTTATTTCTTTCACTCATAAACCATTAGTATGCAAAATAAAGATATTAAATATTTGTTTTTTATTTTGGTGAAATACTAATTCATAAATGGTAGAATTGTAATGTCTAATTGAAAGACAATTCAAGACCCACATATTCTTTCTGAGAATACCCTCAAAACTAAACAGAAGTGCCCACTTTTACACAAATTCCACACCATCAGAAGCATGTAGGACATTTATGCCAAAAAATAAAAACAATAGTTATTTGAGAGTAGGATTATGTTGTTGGGTAGTAAAATATACAGAAATCAGTTATAACCAGTTTTAACCATTATACTCTATCCATGTCACAGGCGGACCGGCGCTTTAGCCATGACAGACAAGTAAATTAGAAAAAATCCCTGGCACACTCAGAGTTGAGAAAGAGGCAATTTGTTTCTTTCTAGAATTTTTTATTTTTTGTAATTCATGAGAAATCAGACGTTTCGGCCCAACACGAGCCTTCATCAAGTGACTCTGTACAGATACAAATCAAAATAAAGTAAAAATTCATACATTGTTTTGGTGTATAATACATTCTTTTGTCAAAGGCCGGGTGATGTTTGGTCTGTGCGTGTTCGTGATGGCGATGACGTGAGAGGTAATTATCTTGTGCAGGTAACATGAGTAGAGGTGATCTGAAAAAGTGTTATTCAAGTGGTGTGTGATTATAGAAAAAGGAAGAAAAAGAAGAAGAAAGAGAAAAAGGAGAGCAAAATAGCGTCAAGAAGAACTATATAGACTAAGGGTTGTCTAAACTAGGATTGTAGATAACCAAAGTATATACCTCATATAGTGGTTATAGTTGCTTATTGCGGGAAAGGTCTCCTTTGTATGTTGTCATACAGGCTGATCCTGCAACCAGTTAGTTGAAAGTTGAGTGTTTATATGGAAAATATGTGTTTACTTTAAAGATTAATGAAATAACTATGAGAGTGAAAAAAGACTCCATGAAATAGTGAATGTCAAACATATAGTCCATATTCAATCTATACACTCTAATGAGAACATGTGTGATAAGCCTAGGATTCGTGTGGTTCTAATAGGGAAGGATCTCCCTATTCTAATCATAGGGGGATCTAGAGTAGAGATAAAAGAAGGCAGTATCTAAAGAGAACATACCACAGCGGGGTATCAGCTCAATGTCTCCTGTCCTGTAGGGTTAAAGGAAGCTGATTGTAATGGAAAAAAGAGCAGTAAACAGGCACAGTACAAATGCAAGGGAGAAGAAATTGAAGAGCATGTTACCTTGTGGTTGTGAAGTGGGCTGCATGGTGGCACAGGCTATGGAGCGGACCCAGGAGCAGTTATGTGCTCCAACCGATCGCTTCTTATAGTGATCGGGTAATGCGGGGCGTGTAGGAGTCAGGAAGTGCGTCACGTTGTGGAATGCCGGTGCGCATGCGCGGACGGCGCAGCCATCTTAGTAAAGGAATGAAGCCGATAGGGGTATAGCGCATGCGCGGACCTCGCAAACCGGAAGTGACATCGCGTCTCGCCTTACAAACAATTTCTTTTTGTTTGAGGATAACTTTTTCCTCCAAAAACAGGGGACCGCGATGGGAGCGAACGTTGCACCACCGTACGCCAACATATTTATGTCAAAATTTGAACATGACTATGTCTATCCTGATGAGTTATTCAAAAAACATGCGATTATTTGGCTCAGATTTATTGATGACATTTTTTGCATTTGGACGGGTAACAGAACATCATTAGAAACTTTCTTTACGAGCTTGAATCACAAGGATAATGAGATTACATTCACTCTACATACAGACCACAGTAGAATAAATTTCCTTGACACAGTGGTCATTAAAAATCACACAGGAAAACTAAGTAGTGACATATTTATTAAACCTACAGATAGAAATAGTCTACTACACTGGACCAGTTGCCACCCAAAACATGTGAAAAGGTTCCTCCCCTCCTCACAACACCATCGAGTTAACCGTATAGTGAGTGACGAGCCAACTCGGAAAAAACGTCACGAAGAAATGAGCAAAAAGTTCATAAAACGAGGCTACCCTGAGGACATTTGTGCCCCAAAAATTTCACATTCACTGGTACCAAGGGAACCAGTTACTGACAGATTGAAATTCGTTAACACCTATCACCCATTCTCTCCACTGATTAAGAACATCATCTTTCAACACTGGCCCCTACTTGGAACTGCCTTCCCCGACATAGTGGAATTTAAAAAACCACCACTAATATGTCACAAAAAGGCCAGAAACTTGAAAAATCATCTTGTAAGAGCAGACATTGGCTCTAACACTATAACCTTGAAACAAAAAACTCTTAGTACCGCTAGGAGAGGGACCTTTCCATGTCTTAATTGCGTACAATGTACTGATGTCACGAAAGGTGAAACTTTCACACATCCCTGGTCTGGCAAAAGATATAGTATCAATGGTTTCTTCACATGTCATTCATCTTTTGTGGTATACCTAATCAAATGCCCGTGCGGTCTCGGATATGTTGGTGAAACTACCCAGCATATCCAAGACTGCATAAGTAAACACAAATCTACTATCCGTTGCAAAAATACCCTATTACCTGTTCCAGCCCATTTTATTGAAAAAGGTCACACTATCAGTCAACTCAGATTCCAGATAATTGAACATGTCCCTGTATCAAGAAGTGGGGGGAATCGTATTCAAAAACTAAAAGAAAGAGAATAATTTTGGATTTACCACCTGGATACCCTCCATCCGAAGGGCATGAACCGCGAATTTGAGTTACATTATTAATTTTGAATTGTCTAACATTTTATGGGCATGATATCTAATTCTGTTTTCTCATTACAGTGTATATTGACAGAAGTGTGGGAGAAGGGTTTTTCTTTTCCTCATTCAATATTCCTATAAATCTTTTTTGATCATCAATTGTGATCATAAAGATTGTTCTGAACCTTGTACTGTATTGATATTCCATGTAAGGTTGTACTAACTTCTTCCTTTTTTCTCCTTTCCAGAAAGGAACCTGACTCTGGGCACTTCCACTAAAACACAGCACAAGACCGCTTTGCACAACTTCTTTGCATGTTTATATAGTGCTTTCTCTACCTTGTACCTGTTATACATCTTCCCACCACCTTTATCCAATAACACACGGACAGAGACGCCTACCGCGTCTCCACTGAGAGACACACACATACAGGGACGCTCACCGCGTCTCCATGGCGAGACGCGATGTCACTTCCGGTTTGCGAGGTCCGCGCATGCGCTATACCCCTATCGGCTTCATTCCTTTACTAAGATGGCTGCGCCGTCCGCGCATGCGCACCGGCATTCCACAACGTGACGCACTTCCTGACTCCTACACGCCCCGCATTACCCGATCGCTATAAGAAGCGATCGGTTGGAGCACATAACTGCTCCTGGGTCCGCTCCATAGCCTGTGCCACCATGCAGCCCACTTCACAACCACAAGGTAACATGCTCTTCAAATTCTTCTCCCTTGCATTTGTACTGTGCCTGTTTACTGCTCTTTTTTCCATTACAATCAGCTTCCTTTAACCCTACAGGACAGGAGACATTGAACTGATACCCCGCTGTGGTATGTTCTCTTTAGATACTGCCTTCTTTTATCTCTACTCTAGATCCCCCTATGATTAGAATAGGGAGATCCTTCCCTATTAGAACCACACGAATCCTAGGCTTATCACACATGTTCTCATTAGAGTGTATAGATTGAATATGGACTATATGTTTGACATTCACTATTTCATGGAGTCTTTTTTCACTCTCATAGTTATTTCATTAATCTTTAAAGTAAACACATATTTTCCATATAAACACTCAACTTTCAACTAACTGGTTGCAGGATCAGCCTGTATGACAACATACAAAGGGAGACCTTTCCCGCAATAAGCAACTATAACCACTATATGAGGTATATACTTTGGTTATCTACAATCCTAGTTTAGACAACCCTTAGTCTATATAGTTCTTCTTGACGCTATTTTGCTCTCCTTTTTCTCTTTTTCTTCTTTTTCTTCCTTTTTCTATAATCACACACCACTTGAATAACACTTTTTCAGATCACCTCTACTCATGTTACCTGCACAAGATAATTACCTCTCACGTCATCGCCATCACGAACACGCACAGACCAAACATCACCCGGCCTTTGACAAAAGAATGTATTATACACCAAAACAATGTATGAATTTTTACTTTATTTTGATTTGTATCTGTACAGAGTCACTTGATGAAGGCTCGTGTTGGGCCGAAACGTCTGATTTCTCATGAATTACAAAAAATAAAAAATTCTAGAAAGAAACAAATTGCCTCTTTCTCAACTCTGAGTGTGCCAGGGATTTTTTCTAATTTGTTTATTTCCCCTGTTTCCTTGAGCACCTCTCTACAAAACAGTAGAGCCAGCCTCTATCCATATTTATGACAGACAAGTAGACTTCACAGTGTTGGATCATCTCTTCTTTGACTGTTCCTCAGTTTTTTCCCCTGGAACTGTATGAATAAATTGACAACCATTTGGGTGGTCTTTCTATGCAGTCTAATACAGGCCAACATGTACTTTCTGGGGAATTGTGATGCCCTATTGTCAATTTAATTGCATATTTGTATGAGTTAGGCCCCTTTCACATCAGCGTTTTTTTCAAATCGCGGCAGATGCGGTGAAAAAACCACATCTGCCGCGATTAACGCATTACCGACACACTTGCGGCACAGTTGCGGCAAGCTCCATGCAATGTCCATGGGGCTTGCGGTAAGGGTGCGGCAAGTGCGGTTTCGGCACTTGCGGCAGGTGCGGCCGCAAAAAAAACGCAGTCAGCAGCGTTTTTTTTTCGCGGCCGCACCTGCCGCAAGTGCCGAAACCCCACTTGCCGCATCTGCCGCACCCTTACCGCAAGCCCCATAGACATTGCATGGGGCTTGCCGCAAGTGTGTCGGTTATGCGTTAATCGCGGCAGATGCGTTTTTTTCACCTCATCTGCCTCGATTTGAAAAAAAACGCTGATGAGAAAGGGGCCTTAAAATGAAGGAAGGGCATGACTCATAGCAGAAATAGTAGTAAAAAATTGAATTATTTCATAGGGCATACAAGTACTTACTAAAACTAACAATTTGGGAGAGCTAACAAGCCCTCATTAAGCAAAAATAGATTGTCCTCTACTGAGAGTTGGTGGTTAAAGGGGGGCTACACTGTTTGTTCCTGTCCGGATGGAATGTCAAGGTTGTAGGCAACAAGTGGATCAGTGACCACTGATTTGTGCAAAAGTCACATAATGCCCCAAAGTATCCTTCCCTGCCAAACGAGGAATCCAAGATGTTGACAGCAGTATGGAGCAGTAGCACTGGCTCAGTAGTTGAGTACATTTGCTCTTTATTTTCTACTTCCTTTGGCCATTTAATCCATTAATATAAAGATGTGGACAATCCTCTTAAAGGGAATCTGTCAAAAGGTTTGTCAGGATTGGGGAGAGCTGCAGCCGCTAGTTCTCCAACAACCCTCTGTCCCTGCCTACTTGCATGACCTGCTCTAAGCGGGATGGTCCCTGCTCTCACTGGGAGCTACAGTAAAGGAAAAGGGAGAAACCTAACCATGACCAAGCAAACATAAACACCAGGGGACAGATGGTAAAACAACATGTTCTAATAGTGGAAGAACAGTCACCCCTAGTAAAGGAAATGCACCAGAAGGAAAATCAAAGAAGCCAAAGTACAAATCTAGAAGGGAAAACAAATCCAATTCCAGAGAGTAAAGAAGCAGGAGTCAGGTAATGGCCCTCATCACAGGAAAAATCAAAATAGAGTAGTAAACTTAAATAGATCATGTGATTCCTCCAGAACACGGGATCCACAGGGTGTGGGAATGCTAATGTCAGCAGCCAGAACCTCACCCACTAGGACAGGGAAAACCAAATCTAGTCAGAAGGCTTACCATGAGAACAGCTGATAACCTGTACAAAATGAGGTGCAGATTTAGACAAGCCAGGAGATTTAACAGGTTATTGCTATATAATATGAAGACAGCATGCTGTAAGGGTTAACACAGAGATTTCAGTCATGCATCCCTTATCAGAAAGTGCATTGTTTATGTGGCGCCCCTGCGACCAGGGTGGCCACATAGGGAACTGCAGCCAGGTAGGAGGAAAAGACAGTTTATACATTAAACACCCTCACAGATATCCCACACACCACTAGGAGGCAGCACCCAACCCGGAGCCCAGAACTCTAGGCAGGCAAGGGGTGATGGGTTTAGAGGACAGTGGGTGGGAACGCATGTAGGTTAGGTGACAGAAGGTACAAATAGAGGAAGAGGAGGAAGAAGGAGTTAGTAGGCTGAGGGTGCCGAGCTGAAAAGACACAGTAGGCCAGTGTAGGCTGAGAAGCAAAGAGAGAGAGGCACACGTCCCGGTGGGGTTGGGGCTGATGGACATGCAGAATCCACAGCGTCAGAGAAACCATGGAGAGAAAGCTCGTCCATAGCCGGCATCCCAGGGGAGTGTGAGGAAAGAGACGGACCAGCATCGACCAACTACAGGCGGAGTAGTCTTCCGTATTGAATCTGGAGTCACACGGGTTAGAAGGAGCCTGATAGTGCCTTGAAGGAAAGGGCTCTTGCAGGCTAGGCACACAGCAGAGTGTCGGCTCTGAAGGGGACCGAAGATTTACCCGGTATCCCCAGATTCACCGACAGGGAGCCCCAATTTCAAGTTGGAGTTCCCACACCAAGGACATGAAGCACAGTAGCAACCACGAGGACCCACAGGGGTCCGAGCTGCCGCTATACTGTCCGGAGACACATAAAGAGAGAGAAACCACAGCCTGAAAGGACACTAGAAGGAATGAGGGGTCTCAGAGTGACAACCTGGCTGCAGTGGGTTTAGCAAAACCGGAGTAAAGTGACTGTAACTTGTGTTAAGAATTGAACTGTACTAAGAACTGCTGTAAACTGCTTGAAGGGAACTGACAAGTAAACCCGGTGAACCCTGCTGGTGTCTCCGTGTTTGATTCCAGGGATAAAGAACTGTTTTCATACCTTTCATTCCTGTCAAGAGCTGCCCGACCCGCGGCGTGCTCATCCATCTAGCTGCAGCCCATCCATCTTCCTGGCAGAGAAGAGCTGCAGCGGTGGTCCCATCATTGACCACAAACCGTGGGTGGCGTCACGACAAACTGTATCCTTTGTATATATCCCCTTTTGCTTGTGAGAACCCGGGACACGGTCTGGACCAGGACCTCCCCAGCAGCAACACGGTCCAGTACCGAGTGGCCCGTCCCAGTGGGCTCCACATTTACTTGCTACGTTTGTGTTAGCACCAGTAGTTTATCACTGTTAGGGTGCTGTTACACTTGTCAATGTTCCAGCGATCCCGAAAACGATATGACCTAGTAAGGATTGCTGGAACGTCGCTATGTTGTTACTGGTGAGATGTCAAAGAGTCAGATCTACTCAACAACGCAGTAACAATACGGCGACCCATATAACGACCTTGGCAGTCGTTGGGATCCTGTCAACAGCAGCTAGTCTGACGACTCAGACCTACGTGGCTGAGCTCTGAGTCGCCAACTAGGTCGTTGTTAAGGCGTCAAACACACCGATGCATGCTGCCCAGCGGGAACCCGACGATCAAAAAATGGTCCAGGCCATTCTGCCACGATCTGCGATGTCACAGCGGGGGCCCGGCCGCTGCTATGTGTCAAACATAGCGAGATCGCTGGCGAGGTCGCTGTTGCGTCACAAAACCAGTGACGTAGCAGCGATCTTGCTATGTGTAACGGGGGCGTTAGATACAGCAGCACGTGAGCCCAAATTCAGCATGCCCCCCTCTGGGATTAGCAACTCACTGTCAATAGAAATTGTATACAGAGCCTGATGTGGGCAGGGGCTGCTTTCTCTGCTAAATGGCTAAATCTAAAAACTCTGATTGTATTAAAACCGCTTCACCCAGTAATCTAAGTGATACATGGTTGGATTCAGGGTCTCTTTGCCTACATTATGCTACTGGGATGATGAAGCAAAATCCTGCTGACAAATTCCCTTTAACGCAGTATCTTGATTTCATATTATTTTGCTGTAATATTCTAAGCAAAAAGACCAAATAAATTAGCCTGCTCAGTGGCAATTATTTTCAGGGATTTATATGCAGACCATAAAATATACAGTATAGCAGGTAATTATAATATCTGCAAAGTGATCTAAGTGAGATATTAATAGCAGACATGAGTGTATGTTGGAAAATAGCAACACAAATATACCGTATATACTCGTGTATAAGCCGACCCGTGTATAAGCCGACCCCCCTACTTTTGCCCCCAAAACCTGGGAAAACCTATTGACTCGTGTATAAGCCGAGGGTGGACTCCAGCACAGGTATACAGCCCCCAGCAGTGTGGTATATACAGGCAGCAGCCCCCAGCAGTGTGGTATATACAGGCAGCAGCCCCCAGCAGTGAGGTATATACAGGCAGCAGCCCCCAGCAGTGTGGTATATACAGGCAGCAGCCCCCAGCAGTGTGGTATATACAGGCAGCAGCCCCCAGCAGTGTGGTATATACAGGCAGCAGCCCCCAGCAGTGTGGTATATACAGGCAGCAGCCCCCAGCAGTGTGGTATATACAGGCAGCAGCCCCAGCAGTGTGGTATATACAGGCAGCAGCCCCCAGCAGTGTGGTATATACAGGCAGCAGCCCCCAGCAGTGTGGTATATACAGGCAGCAGCCCCCAGCAGTGTGGTATATACAGGCAGCAGCCCCCAGCAGTGTGGTATATACAGGCAGCAGCCCCCAGCAGTGTGGTATATACAGGCAGCAGCCCCCAGCAGTGAGGTATATACAGGCAGCAGCCCCCAGCAGTGTGGTATATACAGGCAGCAGCCCCCAGCAGTGTGGTATATACAGGCAGCAGCCCCCAAGCAGTGTGGTATATACAGGCAGCAGCCCCCAGCAGTGTGGTATATACAGGCAGCAGCCCCCAGCAGTGTGGTATATACAGGCAGCAGCCCCCAGCAGTGTGGTATATACAGGCAGCAGCCCCCAGCAGTGAGGTATATACAGGCAGCAGCCCCCAGCAGTGTGGTATATACAGGCAGCAGCCCCCAGCAGTGTGGTATATACAGGCAGCAGCCCCCAGCAGTGTGGTATATACAGGCAGCAGCCCCCAGCAGTGTGGTATATACAGGCAGCAGCCCCCAGCAGTGTGGTATATACAGGCAGCAGCCCCAGCAGTGTGGTATATACAGGCAGCAGCCCCCAGCAGTGTGGTATATACAGGCAGCAGCCCCCAGCAGTGTGGTATATACAGGCAGCAGCCCCCAGCAGTGTGGTATATACAGGCAGCAGCCCCCAGCAGTGAGGTATATACAGGCAGCAGCCCCCAGCAGTGTGGTATATACAGGCAGCAGCCCCCAGCAGTGTGGTATATACAGGCAGCAGCCCCCAGCAGTGTGGTATATACAGGCAGCAGCCCCCAGCAGTGTGGTATATACAGGCAGCAGCCCCCAGCAGTGAGGTATATACAGGCAGCAGCCCCCAGCAGTGTGGTATACAGCAGCCTCCCCAGCAGTGTGGTATACAGCAGCCTCCCCAGCAGTGTGGTATATACAGGCAGCAGCCCCCAGCAGTGTGGTATATACAGGCAGCAGCCCCCAGCAGTGTGGTATATACAGGCAGCAGCCCCCAGCAGTGTGGTATATACAGGCCCCCCGATTACCCACCCCAGTAGTTTATACAGGCCCCCCGATCCCCCCCCCCCCCCCGTAGTTTATACAGGCCCCCCGATCCCCCCCGCCCCGTAGTATATACAGGCCCCCGTAGTTTATGCAGGCCACCCGATCCCCCCCCCCCGTAGTATATACAGGCCCCCCGATTCCCACCCTCTATGTAGTATATACAGGCCCCCCGCGCTCTATATACAGGCCCCCGGTTGCAGCCACAGACCTGTAAGAGAATCGCTTTCATACTTACCCTCCTCACTGTCATCGCGCGTCCTCGTCTCCTTCCAGCTTCTTCCCGGCGCATCCACAATGACGTCATTGTGGACGCGCCGGGTACAAGCGGGAAGGAGACCGGAGGAGCGCGGGTAACAGCGAGGAGGGTAAGTATGAAAGCGATTCTCTTACAGGTCTGTGGCTGCAACCGGGGGCCTGTATATAGAGCGCGGGGGGCCTGTATATACTACATAGAGGGTGGGAATCGGGGGGCCTGTATATACTACGGGGGGGGGGGATCGGGTGGCCTGCATAAACTACGGGGGGCCTGTATATACTACGGGGCGGGGGGGATCGGGGGGCCTGTATAAACTACGGGGGGGGGGGGATCGGGGGGCCTGTATAAACTACTGGGGGAGAGCAATGTAATATGCACGGCTCCCCCTGCCGCTGATGGACAGGGGATGCCGTGCATATTGCATTGCACTAATGAGCGGCCCCACGTGACCGGCCGCTCATAGTGCAGCCTCCCCCTGCCTCCTCCAGCCCCCGGACACCGGCCCCCCCCCCACTCAGCTGTATAGTGACTCGTGTATAAGCCGAGGGGGGCACTTTTCAGCACAATTTTTGTGCTGAAAAACTCGGCTTATACACGAGTATATACGGTAGGTAAAAAAAATCAAATAAAAACAATGAGAAGATGAGAAGAAAACCCATAAATGATTGTTTTATCTCAATATATTGAAAACAGCTCTGGAGCAAGTCTAAACAGTCCTGACATGCACAACACAATGTTCATTACTGCATAGGACATCTGCTGTACAGTAATTCCTCATTAAATCCACTTCAGGTCATTGCTGGCAGCAGTTTAAAGGAAATGTATTTTGTGATTTTCCTGTCTGAAGACAAATAAGAGGAAATGCAGCTACAACAGCATACATCTGAATATGGAGCTGGAATGGATGGAAATCATGGATTGATGGATTGTTTCTTGATTTTGCATACAAGCTGGAAATAGAATATGTACAGGATGGAAATATTGCTCTTTAACAGAAGCTCTGACATGTAGAAGCTCTGGTGCTGACATATAATTACTATTTTATTTTAGGCACCTCCACCCTGTATGAATGTATATAATAATGTATAATAATGACAGGAGGATACACAGTACAAGTATAGCAGTCACCAGTGGGCTTGTTAATGCTTGATACCACTGCCAACAACACATTTACTTTACTTTCTCTAGTAAATAAAAGTGTATTATTCGTCAAATCAGCTCTGAATGTTTTTATTTAAAGGGAACCAACCAGCAGGTTTTAGGGCTATAAAGTGAAGCCAGAGCCTCACAGGCACTGGGATACTGAATACAATCACACTCTTATTTCAATGATTCCATGTTTGACTGCATAGAAAAGTGTCATAAAACTCCTGGAACACAGGGCAGCAGATGATTGATGTTTGCAGCACTGTGTCACTATTTGGGGTTGTTGTTTTTTCTCCTCCCCTGTGGTCATGCCTTTTGGCTGTAAGCCAAATCCTCCTTCCCTCCCTCTCATCTGAAAGTACTGAAATTGAAAGTACAGATGAGAAGGAGGGGGTGGGTTTGCCTTACAGCTTAAAGGCATGACCACATACAGTGTTGGCCAAAAGTATTGACACCCCTGCAATTCTGCCAGATAATACTCAGTTTCTTCCTGAAAATGATTGCACTCACACATTCTTTGGTATTATTATCTTCATTTAATTTGTCTTCAATGAAAAAAACACAAAAAGAATTGGCCTAAAGCCAAATTGGATCTAATTCCACACCAAACATAAAAAAGGGGGTGGACAAAAGTATTGACACTGTTAGAAAAATCATGTGATGCTTCTCTAATTTGTGTAATTAACAGCACCTGTAACTTACCTGTGGCACCTAACAGGTGTTGGCAATAACTAAATCACACTTGCAGCCAGCTGACATGGATAAAGTTGACTCAACCTCTGTCCTGGGTCCTTGTGTGTACCACATTGAGCATGGAGAAAAGAAAGAAGACCAAAGAACTGTCTGAGGACTTGAGAAACCAAATTGTGAGGAAGCATGAGCAATCTCAAGGCTACAAGTCCATCTCCAAAGACCTGAATGTTCCTGTGTCTACCGTACGCATTGTGATCAAGAAGTTTAAAGCCCATGGCACTGTGGCTAATGTGTTCGTCCCAAAAATAACTTTTCCCGCCTTTTCACCGTTGGGCCAAGATGGCGTCCAAGATGGCGATCCCCACCATGTGAACCACCACGTGCAGGCCCAAGGGTGAGCCACCGCCCCTCTTCGTGGGAGGGCCAAGGCAAAGGCGCCAAAATCATTGTCCGCCCTGATTGCTGGAAACAACCATGGGGGCGGACCAAAGACTTTTTTCCCACGATGGACTACAAAAACCCCCAAAGGAAGTGGGAGTGTCAGAGTCTTCTTCACCAGCTCTTCACCAGAACGGTCACCGGTTTGGACGGATGTGGTTCCTCTAAAAAGTTGGCCAGCATGAGACTCCATGATCTGATGCAGGAGGTCGAGGCAGAGGCCAGAGCAGCCATCGGCCATCCGGGTCCAGGTCCCGTCTTCACAATCGACGGCAGCCCCGACTTTTGGCAGGAGGCATTGCAAGACCTCAAGGTGAGACTGTTTTAAGGCACTTTTATTACTTTCTGCAAAGTCACGAGATTACATACATTTCATTAGTATATGGTACCATTGCCCTTAAACTGTATGACTTGAGTCAAACATTTTGGATATCTTTTCACAAACCTCACACAATAGTTGGTAGGAATTTGGGCCCATTTTTCCTGACAGAACTGGTGTAACTGAGCCATGTCTGTAGATTGACTTGCTCGCACCTGCCTTTTCAGCTTTACCCATACATTTTCAATAGGATTTATATTAGGGCTTTGTGATGGCCACTTCAAAACATTGACTTTGTTATCCTTAACCGCCATTTAAATTTTTATTTAATAATAATGTGTGGCGCCCATGCGACCAGGGTGGCCACATAGGGAACTGCAGCCAGGCAGAAATATAGACGGTTTGTGCAACAAACATCCTCAGCACACACACCCACTAGGAGGCAGCACCCGACCCGGAAACTGGGACTCTAGGCGGACAAGGGGTGGTGGGTTTAGAGGAAAGTGGGTGGGGAAGTAGATCAGGTGACAGAGAGTTGAAATAGAGGAAGAAGAGGAGGAAGGAGTTAGTAGGCCGGAATGAGCCGAGCAGACAAGAACAGACAGACAGTGACACATCCCGGTGGGGTTGGGCTCCCTGGAGACGCAGAATCCAAAGAGGCACAGATCCATGGAGAGAAAGCTCATCCATAGTCGGCATCCCAGGGGAGTGTGAGGAAAGAGACCGGACCGGTATCACTGGCATCGAGGAACACGGCAGCACTGACTAACTGGTGGAGAAGTTTTCCCTAATTGTGCTGGAATCACACGGGTTAGATGGAGTCTGGTAACACCTCGGAAGATAGGGTTACTGCAGATTAGGCACAAACCAGAGTGTCGGCTTTGAGTGGACCTGAAGCAATATTCCGGCTTCCCAGACAAACCGACGGGGAGCTTGAATTCCAGGTCGGAGTTCCCAACAACAGGGTTGAAGGCACAGCAGCAACCACGAGGACCCACAAGGGGCCAAGCTGCTGCCATACAACCCACGGAGAAGAGAGAGAGAGGGAAAGAACAGCCTGAAAGGACACTTAGAAGGAGTGAGGGGTCTCAGAGTGACAGCCTGGCTGCAGTGGGTTCAAGGTTTCCGGAGTTAACTGAACTGTGACTAGTGTTGAGAACTGTACTAAGAATTGCTGTGAACTGTTTGAAGAACTTACAAGTAAACCCGGTGAACCCTGCCTGAGTGTCCGTGTTTGATTCCAGGTATATCGTACTGTTTACCATAACTTTTATCCTGCCAGGAGCAGCCCAACCCGCGGCGGGCTCATCCATCTGGCTGCAGCCCCATCATACATCCATCCTCCTGGCAGAGCAGTGCTGCAGCGGTGGTCCCATTATTGACCACAACCCGTGGGTGGCGTCACGACAAACTTTATACCCTGTATATATCCCCTTTTACTTGTGAGAACCCGGGACACAGTGCGGACCAGGAGCTCTGTAACATCCCCAGCAGTACCCCGGTCCGGTACCGAGTACCCCGTTCCAGTGGGCTCCACAAATGTAGAGCAAGAGATTAAAATAAACATTCAAATATACTTCATAAGTAAAATCTGGAAGAAAAACCTTTCAGGTGATACCACCTTAGGAAGATAGCGGTGGCTTTTGAAACACGTTGTGGGTTTAGAGACCATAACTATAATAAAGGTTTGTGCTTTTAACATTTACCTCTCCTGTTCCTTACTCTAGCGCCCCTAACACCGCATACCTCTTTTCTATTTCAGCTCATGTTGATACAGTACTTATTTCACTGTGGATAATGACACAATCTTACCAGCTTCCACCATCATCTTCGCAAGGTCTTTTTCTTTTTTTCTTTGGTTAACATGCACATGTTAGTCCAAAGCATGTTGAGCTCTGGGACACAGAAGCCATCTCCTTCCTGAGCAGTATGATGGTTGGACATTCCTATCTTGTTTGTACTTGCATATAATTTTTTGTACAAATGAACTAGGTACCTTTAGATATCTGGAAATTGCATCCAAGAATGAACCAGAGATATGCAAGTCCACAATTCTCTTCCTGATATCTTGGCTGATTTTTTTAGACTTTCCCACGATGCTACACAAAGAAGCAGTGAATTTCAGGTGTGTATTAAAATACTTCCACAGGTGTGTCTCTAATTAACTCATATGTTGCCAATAAACCTATCAGAAGCTTCCAAACACATGACATCATCATATGGGCTGTCCCAAATTGTTTAAATGTAAAACATGGAAAAGAGGGGGCAAATGTCAGGCACCCAGAGGTGTTTACAATAAATGTATATGGGGGACTAAAGCCACTCACTTATTGGGGTTGTGCACTTCTGCACAATCCCAGTAACAGCTTCCTAACCGCTAGAACCTGCTCCAGACCAGAGTGTCTTCTCTCAGCCGGGGGCGATCTCTCCCGTGTCACTTCCGGGTCTCAGTCACGTGATCGAACTTTTGGGTGAAGTCATGGCAGGTCCTTTCGTTTAGTTTATGGTATCCTGGACAACACCAGGTCCTTCAGTAAAGAGCCTGGAGCTGCTCCTGCCGCCATGTCTACATTCTGATGCTTTACCTCTCAATACAGTAGTCCATTTCTCCCAACTAAGGAATCAAACAGGTGTGTGAGCAAAATTGATTCTTCTGTCTTGAACACTTTCCTCTTAGACCTCCTGCCCTTTTCATTGATCAGCAAACTACTCCTACAGAAGAGAAGAATTTTGATTTTAAGCCTTTTTATTCATGATCTACATCAGAGGTATCAGAGAACCAACTGGTAGTACACATATGTTAATAATAGCTCAGAAATTATCAAAAATTGTTCCCTGTCCCATAACAATGGACCTTGTCTTGGATTCAGTGACTGATGGTTTTAATGTCAGGGCTAGGGACTTCTGATTGGGGAGGGGGCCTAAAACAGGGCACTTAATCTGCAGACAACCTATTCTCATAGGGACATGGGATATTCTAATCCCCACTGTTTTGAGCACAGACAAACCATGTGATTAGAACTCCCACATCTCCAACTGAACTCCAACCATCACTTATCCATCTTGAAGTTGATTGTTAGCTTTCATTTCCTGTGTGAATTGACACACTGAGGTACAGGAACAAAAGAGGAGGAGGCCACATACAGAGGAGGAATCGGAACAAAGAGTCAGGAGGCGGGGCAGAGTTTGTCGGCGGCCAGGACTGTAAATTCAGAATAGACCCACCGGACCCCTTAACTCTGAACATTTGAAACTGTTTTTTTTTTGGGTTAAAGGGAGGGGGGGGTACAGACATGGTACACACCATCCCTAAATGCAGCATACACGCTGCATTCAGTGGTTCTTTCACTTTGGAAAGCACCATGGGGTGACCAATCCTTTTTAACTACAGTTAGGCTAGGGTCAGATTAAAGTTAATCAGGTCTTGCGTTAAAAACATAGGTTTTGGCAGCATAAACGCGGATGGTAGCACCGCATCAACGCTGTCAATGTTACCCTATGGAGACGCGGCCGATACCTCGGCCCAAATGCTGGCATCTGACTGAAATCTCGCATTATTTCCTAACGCAAGAAAAGACGCTTTCAACAGCGTCTTTTCTCATGTTAGGAAATAATTTGAGATTTTACATAGATGCCGGCATTGGAGCCGTGCTACGGGCCGCGTCTCCATAGGGTAACATTGGCAGCGTTAACGCGGCGCTAACATGGTGTTAGCAACGTGTTAAAGCTACCAAATTCTAAGTTTTTAACGCAAGCCCTGTTTAACGTTAATCTGACCCTAGCCTTAAGGATGACAATTTCCTTGAACGTGACACCAGACACAATTCTAACTTGTAGCTGATCATATATAACACATCCCTTATTGATACATTAGTATTAGATTCACAAGTCCCAGCAGGATGTACTTGTGGCACCCCAGGGTTCGGTTGCCACAGATACACCTGTGACAGAGAATGATCTCCACACCAGGTAAGCCCGCACACAACACCTTCCACTCCAGACCTGAAGGGGGAGCTCTAGAAGCTGGGTTCAGACGAGGTCCTTTATAAATTCAGGCTTGCAGACAGAGTTAGGCAGTGCAGTTCCAGGGAAGACTGTGAAGATATCCTGGTGATGGAGCTGTGCTAAACCCGTACCAGTGATCACTACTAACCTGCGTGAGGGACCCTAGAGTGAGGGTTGGAGGCAAGGAGTAGGAGTAGCAGGGGGAGTGGAGCCATACCAGTTCGCCCCAGAGGAACAGTGCCCAGAAACCGGGCACCAGAGTCTGTGACTGCAAGGGATCTATCAACCCAGCAGTAAAGACCGGAGGCCAGTGAGACTCCAGGTCTCCTGGCCACAGCAGCATTTGAGGCACAGCCACTTAGAAGAGCCCGGGACCACAGTGGATACAGCAGTGCCTGCAGCAGCGCTCTCACCGCCTGCCATACATGTGATGACATTCAGAAAGGGTCAGGTCTTAGCTTCAGATAGCCTGAGACTAGAAACACACACAGCGCAGCAAGGAGGCCTCAAAACTCACCAAGTGTGGAGATCCTGAACTGTTACCAAACCACCCAGACCTGTACCATCAGAGACTGTACCCTGGACTATACCTGCAACATCAGTAAAAGGTACGGAAACATCAACCTTGTATGTGACTGTTATTGCGGCCCCTGCTCCTGCTCCCTCCATAGACTGTCCTGCAATTCCTATACACTACAACTGCCCCAGGGATCCCTCTTCACCTACAGGAAGCGTAACCATCTTGCTGCCCAAACATCACCCCGGAGAACAGACCCGCAGCACCAGTAACCATACTGGAACCGTGGGTGGCGTCACGAATCACATTTATTTTTATTATTATCTTTCCATTGACTCTTTTAAGCGACCACCAGGGCCACGGGATCGGGCAAAGGCCCCAGTGACATCCCCTGTGAATCGATGCCCGGGACTGGGTACCCCACGGCCCTGGGGCGGGTCATACTCACTCCTTGATGTAGCAACTGTCTGGTCATGGTGGGATCCAGGTTGGGGCAGCATCATTCAGATACCTTGGAACATATGTAGTGGGGCAGAATCCATCTCTGATGTAAACTAGATGGTGGTTGAAATCTACTGGTAACCGGAATGATAACCAGATGTGTTTCAGGTCAACATTTATTTCCTCTCCTCACACACTGAGCTGCTGTGCTGTCAGCACTCAGTCTGTGCCTCTGTTCTCTGCTCTCCAAAGTCAGGTTCTCAGCAGTCTTTAGAGGAGAAGCACACACATTCACATAACTGATCCTAGTTAGTTCATCCTTTTTTTTCCAGCTTGCTCTGTCAATGAGTCTCATCTTGTGCTACACCTCCTTTTCTAGGATATAAAGAGGAGCAAAGGCTGCTGGAAAGTGAAGTCCAGGTTAGTTAAGCAAAAGACGCATTAATATCCATACACAATTCTCCTTCTCAGGGGCGTAATTAGAACTGGCAGGGCCCCATAGCAAACTTTTGAACTTGGCCCCCTCCAAGACACGCCCCCAATGACACGCCCCCTTCAAGACACACACCCCTGATGGCATACAGCCCCCCCAGTGGTATACAGGCCTCCCCCGTGGTAGTATACAGCAGCCTCCCCAGTGGTAGTATACAGCAGCCTCCCCAGTGGTATATACAGGCCCCAGCAGTATATACAGCAGCCCCTGTGGTATACAGCAGCCTCCCCAGTGGTAGTATACAGCAGCCTCCCCAGTGGTATATACAGGCCCCAGCAGTATATACAGCAGCCCCTGTGGTATACAGCAGCCTCCCCAGTGGTATATACAGGCCCCAGCAGTATATACAGCAGCCCCAGTGGTATACAGCAGCCTCCCCAGTGGTATATACAGGCCCCAGCAGTATATACAGCAGCCCCAGTGGTATACAGCAGCCTCCCCAGTGGTATATACAGCAGCCCCAGTGGTATACAGCAGCCTCCCCAGTGGTATATACAGGCCCAGCAGTATATACAGCAGCCTCCCCAGTGGTATACAGCAGCCTCCCCAGTGGTATACAGCAGCCTCCCCAGTGGTATATACAGGTCCCAGCAGTATATACAGCAGCCCCAGTGGTATATACAGCAGCCCCAGTGGTATACAGCAGCCTCCCCAGTGGTATATACAGCAGCCCCAGTGGTATACAGCAGCCTCCCCAGTAGTATATACAGCAGCCCCAGTGGTATACAGCAGCCTCCCCAGTGGTATATACAGGCCCCAGCAGTATATACAGCAGCCCCAGTGGTATACAGCAGCCTCCCCAGTGGTATATACAGGCCCCAGCAGTATTACAGCAGCCTCCCCAGTGGTATATACAGGCCCCAGCAGTATATACAGCAGCCCCAGTGGTATATACAGGCCCCAGTGGTGGTATATACAGGCCCCAGTGGTGGTATACACAGGCCTCAGTGGTGGTATATACAGGCCCCAGTGGTGGTATACACAGGCCCCCAGTGGTGGCATATACAGGCCCCAGTTGTGGTATATACAGGCCCCAGTGGTGGCATATACAGGCCCCAGTGGTGGTATACAGGCCCCAGTGGTGGTATACAGGGCCCCCCCTTGCTGCTGCACACCTCTCTCTCTTCTCTTCTCTCTCCCTCTCTCTTTCTTCTTCTCTTCTCTTCTCTCTTCTCCTCTCTCCTCTCCTTCCTCGTGACTGTCGGCCTCCAGGAAGTAACTACACTTCCAGGTCAGTGGGGGACAGAGGCAGGCTGCAGAACATTCCCTAGGTAACAGGCCGGCCAGGGGCGGAGACCAACTCCGCACAGAGAACACAGTGACACAGGCTACAGTGACAGTCTGGCGGCAGTGGCAGCCCCTTTGATCTGCGTGCGGCCGCGACGCCTGCGGACGCTTTGAATAGGAGCAGTGACGCGGCGCGGCGGCATCCACCTCGCCGGGGGGCCCTGTCGGACGGGGGGGGCCCCGTCGGGCGCGGGCGTCCCCCACAAGGTATCGCAGCTGACCGGATAGCAGCGTAGTGGCGCTGGGTCCGGGCACCCGACAAGAGTCGGGCCCCAAAGCGACCGCTACGTTTGCTATGCCGGTAGTTACGACACTGCTCCTTCTACAGGTGTTACATAAGCTCTCAAGGCAATATCCAGAAAAGTTTAAAAAAATGTTTTTTCTTCTTACTACTGTGCCACTCGACTTTATTGGCTTTGTCTTGCATTGCAGCTACCCCTTTTGAAATGAATGATGGTAATCTGCAATGCTAATATATTTAAAAGTGCATAGGAAGTCTGCCAGCTATTTTTCTTGGTGATGAGATCACAATTTCGTGCTATCACTGGATAGACGGACTAAGGGTATGTGCACATCTGACGTTTGTGCATCTCTGCAGAACGTCCAAAAACCGGTGTAGATTAGCAGAAACTGAGTTTTCTGTGCTCAGCAGAAGTCCCTCGTTTTTTGCTCGTTTTTTATAGCGTTTATACAGCGTTTTGTCGGCTGTTTTTCTGAGCGTTTTTAAAACTGAGTTTTTTGCTGCACTTGTAAGCTGGAACCGCTGGAAAAAAGACCAAAAGAAGTCCCTTGCTCTATCTTTGAAAACCGGTGGAAAACCGGTGGAAAAACTGAAAACGACCAGAAAAAAACCGTTCTAATGAAGACAGCGTTTTCTAAACTCCATTGAGTATCATGTTAATCCAGCCGGTGGCCAAACGCCAAAAAACAGCCCAGAAAACTACTGATGTGCACATACCCTAAAGAGGAAGATGAGAGAAAACCTCTACACTGGGAGAATGCTGTGACATACGAGTCACTGATACAGAATCTTATCTATCACATCTAATACAATCCAGAATAAATGTCTCTGCTCTGATGTCATGGGCAGCACCACAGGACCTAAATGGAGGGTTGCCAGTGCTTTCTGAGCTTGGGGGTCTCACCTTTCCCAATACGCGTATATCTGCACATATGTTTCCTATGTGAAGAGCACAACGCAGCATGAGAATCTTGTGAACCAGATCTGTCACGAGGCTCACATAATTCCTCATGTTGACAAAATACTTGAAGAAAGTGTAGAGAGAATACGTAAAACCACCATGGAATTGTAAAGTACAGAAATGTAATTTACATATATGTGCAATGTGGCAGGAACTGTGTATTACATTTATGTACAGAGCAGTAGCCTTAAAGGAGTGGCCTGGTTAAGAATGCACATTTTTAAAGGGAATCTGTCGGCTCGATTTAGCCCCCTATCCTGCCACTACCTCTCCCTGCACCTTGCTAGCTCATCCCTAACCATCCCTCACTGACCTAAAACTGCATTATAAAGCTTTAGAAAGGCAATTTATTAACTTACATATTCCTATGATAATGAGGGCTCCAGTCTATGGCATAGACTGAGATGGGTGGTCTCTGGATTTCCATTCTCCCCCCCCTTGGAGGTTCTTAGCACGCCCCGCTTGGCGTCATCATTCCTTCTCTTCTAGCCCCCTGTTTTGAAATTCCGGCCTCCTCCTGATAGTGTTACACGGAGCCGGACATCAGTTTCGGTCCGGTGCATTGTGGGGGCTTATCAGGTGTGCGGGAGTATGGGATGTACGGTCCGGCTCATGTGCCGTGAGCATATTGAAGCCGGGCCATACAGTCGATATGTCGAGCCCCAGGCCAGGGGGTACTTAGGTATCAGGCTCGGTGGGTGTTTTCACGGGGATGTCACGGGTGGCAGCGCCTGAGCCCGTTGCCTGGGTAACATTTCAATAAGGGTACCTTTACACGCCGCTACAACAGGATGGATACAACCCTCTACAGGCTACGATTGTAGCTTGCGTCGTCAATATAGCCCGTAGTAGCGGCGTGTGAAGACGGTAGGAGGCAGCCGGCAACAGATACATCTGTTTCCGAGCACTGCTCTGAAACAGGTGGCTACAAAGCCGATTGCAGTGAGCTGTATTGGCGTGTAAAGAAGCTACAGAAGGGATGTCTATACACCAGGCGATGTACCTGGTATGTAGCTGGGGCGTGACACAGGCTCCGGGATACCGCGCCCCTTAAGCGATCATTGGAGGAAGCTCCTGCATGAATATTGGTAGTCACTGCATAGGGAGGCATATTTAAGGAGCTGACCAGTCACACTACACAATTGCTCGAGCGTCATGTATTAAACAGCCTCCTGCGATGCCTGCCCAATCATCATGTTATTGCTTTGTCCTATCAGCGTACGGACGTCTCGTAATCCACAATTGTTGCACGCCTATGTGCTGTCCCTGCTGCACCAGGTCCGCCCATATTAGCTTGTTGTAGCGGTGTGTAAATGAGGTAAGGTAAGCTACAGATGGCTACTTGAGACACCCGGCGATGTATCTAGCTGTAGATGTAACGTAGCGTAGCGCACCTTGTGGCGCCGTGTAAAGGTGGTGCGTTTCCCGTTTGTAACCGTTTGGCCGTGCTCGTGCACGTGAAGTAGCGGGTTGTATCCATCCTGTTGTAGCGGCGTGTAAAGGTACCCTAAGGGGTAAAGGTACCGGGGATTAGAGTTTATCATGTGACGCCACCTGTAATACCTGGTGATGGGTCACCAGCGCCGCCACAGTCCTCCGGAGGTCGTTGGTAATGCGGCTAAGATGGCAAAGCTCCCTACAGATGGAGCTGTTCCTCCGGGGCAGCGTTCCTGAAAGCAAACAGGTTGAATTCTGCAGCACAAAGACACGGAGGCAAAGTCACTCTCTCCCGGGTACTTTACTGTAAACGTTCAGCAATAAAATACAGAGTCCACAGTTCAGCAAGATGTTAATCAAACAGGTAGCTCTACGGGTGGATGCAACTGGATGCCAGGTGGTATGGTGGAACCCGTGGAAAACCTTAGTTGACGAACCCGTGTCCTTTCTTCCCCGCCTGGGATGAGTCTATACCCAATGGCTCCTTGTAGGTAGTCTTGGGGCTTCCCTCCCTCGTGGTGAAGAAGCAGGCAGACCGCTCTTTCTGGCAGGGTGCCGCAGCTGCTGAATAGACTGCAGCAGCCGATTGACGACTTCGGAGGTGGACTTCAGAGCTGGCTGTTTCCTTGGGTCCGACGTTCCCGTGGTGGACTGGGGAATTCCCTGGAGTATGGTCGCTCCACGCTGGGGTTCCCCCTTTCTTTCTAGGGCCTAGACTCCCACATCAGGCACCCTCTCTCAGAATCCCCTCAGGATCCTCTCTCATCTTCCCTCCAGATCAGCGTAGAGCTGTCCGGTTGAACCTTCCGCCTCACTCCACACTCCTCCTCGCACTCACTCCGACTCCCTAACTCGGACTAACTAACTTCTACTCCCCCTAGAGGTTAATATATCTCCCTCCCTTGGGGTAACCTCCCACGATTATTCTGTGTGGGAGTGCAGGAAAGGGTCCCACCCACCAGCCTAGTATCCAACTGTAGCTGGGGAAATTACACCACTTTTACGGGTGCAATACCCCACTGTGACACCTGACCATGTGGGGCGCCACACATACACTCGCACACTGCGCAGGAACTGGACCAACGTCTGGCCCCGCATCATACTATGAGGAGGAGGTGGGAATTTCAAAACAAGTGATGCATGTGACAAGGAATGATGACACCCAGTGGGGCGTGCTAAGAGCCTGCAATGGGGAAAGAATAGCGACTTGGAGCCGCCCATCTCAGTGTACGCTGTAGACTGGAGCCCTTATTATCATAGGAATATGTAAATTATTAATTCTTTTTCTAAAGCTGTATAGTGCAGGTTTAGCTCAGAGATGGATGGTTATGGATGTGCTACTGTGTAGCCCTGCTCATGCAGGTAGCCACAGCCTTCCCTAATGCACAGCTGGGTTTCCACAGCAGGTACCTACTACATGCAACACCTTCCTCCCCGACACAGTAGGGGGAGCTAGCCTCACTAACTTTAGGTGAGATCCTGTGGCGCCCCTGCGTCCAGGAGGCCACAAAAGGGAACTGCAGCCAGGCAGGTAGGACACTTGTTGCACAACAACACCCTCACAGCCCACACAACCCACGTGCAGTAGATGGCAACATCCAGCCCTAAGATTGGAATACTCTAGGCAATTGAGGGGTGGTGGATTTAGAGGAGTGGGTTGGGCACACACGTAGTCAGGTGACTTGACAGTAGAAATAGGAAGGGGGAGGAGGAAGGAAGTCAGTAGGCCGAGGTAGGCTGAGAGGCAAAGACTGGAAATCACACGTCCTGTGAGTGTAAGGCCTAGGAGCGCAGAATCTGTACAGAGCCAGTGTGAGCCGGTGGAGAGAGAAAACACGTCCGAAGCTGATACCACCAGGAGTGTGAGAGGACTGAGAGGGACGGTGATACCCGGGCCCTAAAGGACAGCCGAGACGACCAGACTGCAGGCAGAGAAGTCCCCTCCTATGATACTGGGAGACACAGAGAGAAAGGAGCCTGGTAGAGCCTCACACTTGAGGACTGCTGGAGGCTGGGCTGAGTAGAGTGTCGGCTCTAGAGGGGACCGTAGTTTACCCGGCATTCCCAGACACCGACGGGGGACCACAGCTTCATGTTAGGGTCCCTACCCCAAAGGACAGACAGCTCAGTGACACACCGGAGGACCCACAGGGGCCCGAGTCACCGCCATACTGTCTGGCGTTTCACACACACACACCCGTGGATACGGAGATCGTTAATTGCCCGGAGAGGACACAGAGACTGTGTGAGGGGTCACAGAGAGAGAGGCCTGGCTGCAGAGTAAAGGGAACCCGGAGAGGGAGAGTGTGCCCGTGTATTAAGAACTGTACTTGAACTTTGTAAGAACTGTAAAGGACTTGTGAACTGTCTGAAGAACTGAGAGTAAACACGGAAAACCCTGAGATTGCTTCCCTTGTGTCTCTGCATGAAAGCGATTCTCTCCATACAGGATTACAGAATTACAGAAAGCCTCCACCTGCAGAGCCACAGCACCAGCAAAGAGGAGAGATCCCTGCAGCGTCTGCAAAGTAAGTGTACTACACACTCCACAATAGACTTAACCCTTTCTGCCCCGGGGAACACAGTTCTACCCACTGGAACTATACCACCTAAGCTGCTATTCCATCATCCCCGGAGGTTCTGCAGCAGCGGCGGTCCCCCATCACTGGCCGCATATAGTGGGTGGCGTCACGACTGACAACCCCTGTAAATATCCCCTTTTATTGCCGAGCCCGGGACACGGACCATACCAGGACCACCCGTGACTTCCCCTGTAGCAGACCGGTCCGGTACCGAGTACCCCCGTCCCAGTGGGCCCGACAACCTGGCGTCACGAACAAGATCTACCTGGTCTTAAAGAATTGGACCCCGTGCGCCTAAAGAACGTGTTTTGGACTTTCCCGCCAAAATCTGACCTTAATGGAGGCCAGGGGAGGCTAACGCCATGTGCAGAGGAGGCGTAACCGAAACTCCCATCATGGGCCGGCCCGGTCCATGTTGCGAAGAGAAGGATCCGCCCTGGCTCCCCTTAACTCCGGGAGAGCCAGCCGTCACTCTAAAAGAAGAGCCTCCGCCCCTAGACCCTCCTCCTAACAAGCTGGCGGGAACGAAGAAGGAAATCGTCATCAGGAGGGGGCGGAACGAAGAACCGAAAGAGAAGCAGTCGCCATTGCAGTACACGAGGACGGAAGCGGAGGACGCCCAGGAGAACGCTGCTGAAGGAAGACCACAAGTGATCCCGGAGGGTGCACGGAGTGACCCAGTGGAGGAACCCGGCCGAGGAGAGACCCTGTGTGACTGCGGCGAGAAGGCAGAAGGCAGAGAGCGTCCCTACGTCCAAGATACCCGGAGGGGTATACTGCGACTGCTGCCCCAGCAGATGACCCGGATCCAAGATCAGCGTACCCGGATCCAGATCAGCGTGGATCACCTTCAGCAGACCTACCAGTCAGTATCAATGCAACCCGGCTGGGTTGAAGACACCCGTGACCGCATGGAGAGCGAGGGTGGATGCCGTACCGCAACGCTGGTGGATCTATCCGTGCCACGTACTGCACCGCGTGCTGCCAAGAAAGAGACTGACCCATTAGGAGCTCTATTGGAGAGATACCTGGCGTTGCCGCAGCCCCTGATACTGCCACCGACTGCTACCGAGGTGAGAGGGGAGCAGCTCCGTTGCTGGTGGGAGCGAGATAAAGACTGTGGGGACTTAATGGGCTTCTTAGGAGATTCCGGTAGTGAAGTAGGCCCTGCAGAATTGATTACACGTGAAGAGTATATCCGCAGGTGTGTAAGAAAGTGGGAGAAAGAGGAAATCAAGCGGCAGGTACAGAAGCAGATAATGATAGCCCGTGCTAAAGAGGCCAAAAATATCGCCCGCAGAGACAGAGACATTCAGAGATCCCCACGGCACGAGGGCAAAATAGTAAAAGTAATAGAAGAGCGAGGATTCGCTTTTGCACGTGAACCAGGTACCAGATGTGACATTTTCATAAACAAAAGAGAGGTAGAAGAGCAACTACCATCAGATCATCCAGATAGACAAGTGGAGATTGGAGAATGGGTGTCATACCACATTGTTCAAGGTGAGCGTGGCCCATACGACATTAAAGTGGAAAGACTGTGCTTAGACTCTGCGGAAGAGGATGACATGCCACCACTAGAGTACCCTGATTCCAGTGATGATTCTGAAATAACAAGCTACACGGATGTGGCAGTGAACACTGATCCAGTTGTCATACTTGAGGCCGATACATCTAAGTCAAAGAAGGATGCCATTACCCAGTCCCCGGAAAGCTACTTGCTGATAGCTGCGTTACAGAACCTGGAAGTGTATCCCCGGAGAAGACCATCGCAGGTGTTGACTTGGAAGCAAGCCAAGACAGAGTAAAGACACGGGTCCTGCATCAAGAAGAACAGAAGACTTGTGTGAATGAAGCGTTTTCCTTATTGACCCCATCCCATACCTGAATGAATGCTAGCATTCCCCTGTATGTCTTATATGTTTTATTGACATTGATATCACGGACGATGAGGTGATATGAACTCTCCCTTGTATATAGTTGAGCACCTTACTGTGCTCCCCTTTGGTTTTAAGACCAATTGCACGAGAAAGATGGTGCAAGTGACTGTTTTGAATCGTGAACTTTGCACTTTTGAAAGAAGAATATTTTTATACTTTTGATATAAAGTAGAGTTTATAATGTGTGTTTTATAAAGAAAGTGAATGCGTTGTAGCATTAGACCACGTAGAGGTCCAGCAGGGTAATGACGTAGATACCCATGCACTTGTTATAGTTAAAGTAACGTTTAAGAAGACTCAAATCTCCCGGATGGGAAGAAGCAAAGTATGCTTAATGTTTATTGTTGTTATAAAATAAAATGTTTTCAGGGGGATCCATGCCGGGCAGCGCAGGGACGCGCTAGCTAAGTCCGGGAGAGTGTGGCGCCCCTGCGTCCAGGAGGCCACAAAAGGGAACTGCAGCCAGGCAGGTAGGACACTTGTTGCACAACAACACCCTCACAGCCCACACAACCCACGTGCAGTAGATGGCAGCATCCAGCCCTAAGATTGGAATACTCTAGGCAATTGAGGGGTGGTGGATTTCGAGGAGTGGGTTGGGCACACACGTAGTCAGGTGACTTGACAGTAGAAATAGGAAGGGGGAGGAGGAAGGAAGTCAGTAGGCCGAGGTAGGCTGAGAGGCAAAGACTGGAAATCACACGTCCTGTGAGTGTAAGGCCTAGGAGCGCAGAATCTGTACAGAGCCAGTGTGAGCCGGAGGAGAGAGAAAACACGTCCGAAGCTGATACCACCAGGAGTGTGAGAGGACTGAGAGGGACGGTGATACCCGGGCCCTAAAGGACAGCCGAGACGACCAGACTGCAGGCAGTGAAGTCCCCTCCTATGATACTGGGAGACACAGAGAGAAAGGAGCCTGGTAGAGCCTCACACTTGAGGACTGCTGGAGGCTGGGCTGAGTAGAGTGTCGGCTCTAGAGGGGACCGTAGTTTACCCAGCATTCCCAGACACCGACGGGGGACAACAGCTTCATGTTAGGGTCCCTACCCCAAAGGACAGGCAGCTCAGTGACACACTGGAGGACCCACAGGGGCCCGAGTCACCGCCATACTGTCCGGCGTTTCACACACACCCATGGATACGGAGACCGTTAATAGCCCGGAAAGGACACAGAGACTGTGTGAGGGGTCACAGAGAGAGAGGCCTGGCTGCAGAGTAAAGGGAACCCAGAGAGGGAGAGTGTGCCCGTGTATTAAGAACTGTACTTGAACTTTGTAAGAACTGTAAAGGACTTGTGAACTGTCTGAAGAACTGAGAGTAAACACGGAAAACCCTGAGATTGCTTCCCTTGTGTCTCTGCATGAAAGCGATTCTCTCCATACAGGATTACAGAATTACAGAAAGCCTCCACCTGCAGAGCCACAGCACCAGCAAAGAGGAGAGATCCCTGCAGCGTCTGCAAAGTAAGTGTACTACACACTCCACAATAGACTTAACCCTTTCTGCCCCGGGGAACACAGTTCTACCCACTGGAACTATACCACCTAAGCTGCTATTCCATCATCCCCGGAGGCTCTGCAGCAGCGGCGGCCCCCCATCACTGGCCGCATATAGTGGGTGGCGTCATGACTGACAACCCCTGTAAATATCCCCTTTTATTGCCGAGCCCGGGACACGGAGCGGACCAGGACCACCCGTGACTTCCCCTGTAGCAGACCGGTTCGGTACCGAGTACCCCCGTCCCAGTGGGCCCGACAGTCCCCTATAAATACTGCTGCTGCCACAGGTACACATCCACCAATCAAAGAGCGGTAAAGGCCTATTCCACCTGCACAGTATCAGAAAGCCAAGGAAATGTTACAGGACATGAAGGACGCAGGGGTTATACGAGATAGCTGTAGTCCCTGGGCAGCCCCATTAGTCCTAGTCAGGAAGAAGTATGCAGTATGAGAATGTGTGTAGACTACAGACAAATAAACCGCATAACACACAAGGATGCTTACCCGTTACCTCGTATAGAGGAATCCTTAGCTGCGTTGAAGTCTGCCAATTACTTTTCCACCTTATATCTCACTAGTGGGTATTGGCAGTTTTCCGTAGCCAAGGAAGACCGCGAGAAGACGGCATTCACAACACCTATGGACCTGTGTGAGTTCAACCATTTATGCCATTTGGACTATGTAATGCACCCGGAACCTTCCAGAGGTTGATGGAGAGTTGCCTGGGACATAAGAACTTTGAGACAGTACTGCTCTACCTGGATGACGTGATCGTGTACTCTAAGACCTGTGAGGAACAACGTAACCCATCTAGCAGAGGTGTTTGAAGCTCTGGCCAAATACGGGATGAAGCTGAAACCATTCAAATACCACCTGTTAAAGCCAAGAGTACAGTACCTGGGACACATAGTTAGTGGCGAAGGCATGGCCCCTGATCCAGACAAGGTGACAGCTATCAAGGAGTGGCCAGAACCCAAGACCCTAAAGGAAGCACGTCAATTCCTGAGACTGGTGGGCTACATTAGGAGGTTCATAAAGGAGTACACCAAGAAGGCTGCTCCCCTGTAAAACCTCTTAGTCGGCTAGCCCAAGAAGGGCAAATCTAAGGATTCTCCGTGGGAGTGGGGTAAGGAACAAGAAGAATCATTCCAGATGATGAAGCAGGCCCTGACAGGAGAAGAAATCCTTGCTTACTACAACCTGCCAATCCTGCTGTGCACGGATGCCAGTAATGTGGGACTAGGAGCCGTCCTTTCTCAGAGGCAAGAGGGCAAAGAAAGGGTGATCGCCTATGCCAGTAGGAAGCTGCGCCCCACAGAGAGGAACCCAGAGAACTACAGTTCCTTTAAGCTGGAATTCCTGGCCTTGGTCTGGGCCGTCACAGAGAGGTTTAAGCACTATCTGGCATCCGGCAAGTTCACAGCCTACACGGATAACAATCCGCTGACCCACCTGTAGACTGCAAAGTTGAGGGCCATGGAGCAGAGATGGATGGACAGATTGTCCAACTACCAGTTTACCATCAAGTAGTGGGCTGGGCACCAGAATGGAAATGTAGATGCCTTGTCCAGAATGCCTCACCTGCCAGACGTGGGCGTGGATGAAGATGAGCTAGAAGAAGTGGAGTTACCTGCATTCCATCAATTAAGAGTAACTCAGTGTCAGCAGACCCTTAAAGACCCTCCTGTGAGAATGGTGAACCCGTTGCCACACTTTGGTTGGAAGGAAGTGCAAGACCATGACCTGGCTGTCAGTTTGGTAAAGCAGCTGATAACCCAGGAGTCAGCAAAGCTACCAGAAAACCCCCAACCAGAAGTCAAACATCTGTGGAACGAGGCACATCAACCTGAGGACACACGAGATGGTCTGGCAAATCATCGTGCCGAAGTCAGAGGTGCAGATGGTGTTGAACGCTTATCTCAACCAGACTGGTCATTTTGGGTGGAAGAAGCTGGAGATGCTACTGAAAGATAGGTTCGTTTGGGTCGGCATGCGTGGATCCATCGAGAGGTGGTGTAAGAGTTGTGGACCCTGCAGCCTTAGAAGAAAGGACTTACAGAGCCAGAAAGCACTGCTCCAGCCCATCGTGACGAAGCAGCCTATGGAAATTGTAGCCCTGGACCACGTAAAACTAACTCCAAGTAGATCTGGCTACACATATGCGTTGACCATGGTAGACCATTACTTGAGGTTCCTGATGGTTGCCCCTGTGAAAGACTTGACAGCTGCCACCACTGCCTGAACATTCCAAAATGTATTCTGCAGATCATTAGGTTATCCAGAACAGATCCTAACAGACCAAGGATCAGCTTTTGAAGCGGAGATCTTCCAAGAGTTCTGCCACATGTATGGGTGTAAGAAGATTAGGACGACCCCATATCATCCCCAAACCAACGGATTATGTGAGAAAATGAACCATATCATCATTGACATTTTGAAGATCCTACCCTTAGAAGAAAGGAACCAATGGCTGGAGAAACTACCAGATTTGGTTGACATCAGGGGCGGGACCTACTGTGCTGCAGCTGGTTCAGCTGCACCAGGGCCCCGACTGGCTAAGGGGCCCTTAAGCCTGCAGGGGGGCCCCCAGCCGACTCCCGTAATCCGATGTCAGAGGAGAGGAGGGTCAGGCAAGGGAAGCAGGAAGCTTCCTGCTTACTTTGCCTGATCCTGCCCCTTCTCTCCTTTGTGCTCCGGCTCCCAGGAATGTGTGGCGCCCCTGCGTCCAGGAGGCCACAAAAGGGAACTGCAGCCAGGCAGGTAGGACATTGTTGCACAACAACACCCTCACAGCCCACACAACCCACGTGTCAGAAGGAGGTTTACATCCAGCCCTGAGATTAGATGCTCTATGAGATCGAGGGGTGGTGGATCAGAGGAGTGGGTTGGGCAAACACGAAGTCAGGTGACTGACAGTATATAGGAAGGGGGAGGAGTGAAGGAAGTGAGTAGGCTCAAGGTGCCGAGCTGTAAAGACCCAGAAGTAGGCCCAGGGTGCCGAGCTGAAAAGACTGAAGGACAATCACACGTTCTGTGAGTGCAAGGCTAGGACCGCAGAATCCGTACTGAGCCAGTGTGAGCCAGAGGGGAGAGAAAGCCCATCCGACGCTGATACCACCAGTAGTGTGAGAGAACGGAGAGGGACGGTGTAACCCGTGCCCTAGACAGCAGCTAAAGCCACTGACTGCAGGCAGAGAAGTCCCTCCTATGATACTGAAAGGAACAGAAAGGAGAGAGCCTGGTAGAGTCTCGTGCTGGGGACTGCTGGAGGCTGGGCTGAGTAGAGTGTCGGCTCTAGAGGGGACCGCAGTTTACCCGGGATCCCCAAACAACACGACGGGGGACCACAGCTCCACGTTAGGGTCCCCAACCCAAAGGACAGGCTGCTCAGTGACAACCAGGAGGGCCCACCAGGGGTCCGAGTCACCGCCATACTGTCCAGCGCACCACACACCACCCGTACAGACGGAGACCGTAGACAGCCCGGAAAGGACACTAAAGACTGTGTGAGGGGTCACCGAGAGAGAGGCCTGGCTGCAGGGAGCAAAGGGAACCCGGAGAGGGAGAATGTGCCCGTGTACTTGAACTGTGTACTGAGAACTGTACTTAACCTTGTAAGAACTGCAAACTACCTGTGAACTGTTGGAACAACTAAGAGTAAAGCTTTGGAAAACCCTGGAACAGTTTCCCTTGTGTCTCTGCGTGCAAGCTATTCCCTCCATACAGGACACAGCCTGTCAGCACTAGCCAGGAGGAGAGATCCCTGCAGCCTGCAAAGTAAGTGTCCTAGACAATTCCACAACCCTTAACCCTTACTGCCCCGAGGGATACAGTTCTTCCCACTGGAACTACACCATCTCCGCTGCCACTCCATCACCCCCGGAGGTTCAGCAGCAGCGGCGGCCCCCATCACTGGCCGCATCAAGTGGGTGGCGCCACAGTGACATTTCCCCTGTAAATATTCCCCTTTCATTGCCAGGGCCCGGGACACGGTCCGGACCAGGACCACCCATGACTTCCCCAGTAAAGACCCGGTCCGGTACCAAGTACCCCCGTCCCAGTGGGCCCAGACAAATGCACACAGCGCGGCTCAGCAGGTAGGAGAGCCGCTCCACTAATAAATGAACGGCCGCCATCTCCCCCTCCTCACCGACGGCCGCCAGCAAAACCCCCCCGCTCCTCACCGACGGCCGACAGCACCCCCCCACCTCCTCTCAATGGCTGCACCAGGGACCCCTTGGTTCAAGGTCCGCCCCTGGTTGACATGTACAACCACATTCCAGTATGTTCTGCAAACTGTACACCATCTTACCTGATGAGAGCCCGTACAGGAACTTACCCGTAGACTTGGAACTCGGAGTAGTTGATCCCAAAGCAGATGACTCAGTACCCAACTGGGATGAAAACCGCCTTGAACAATACAAAATGGTTCAAGCCTGTGTTGAAGACAACCTGGAGAATGCCCGTGAAAAACAAGAAAGGGGTTATAACAAAGAAGCTCCAGCAGAACCTATAGTACCAGGAAGTATTGTTTTAAAGAGGAAGAGAACCCAACATAAATTGGACAACCAGTGGGAACAAGAACCCTATGCCCTACTAGATTCCGGATATGACATTGACAAAGTGTGTCTCATCAGCAAGAATGGTGGAAAGACCGCTCACACTGTGTCCAGAAACCATATCAAAAAGTGTCCAACTGAATGGGAAAACCAGAATCCCCCAACATCGCAAAAAGAACAAACAGAACCTGAAAAAAAATCCAGTCCAAATGAAAACATAAAGGAGAAGGTAGTCTCAACAATTCTAGGAGATTTCCCAGAAGATTGGCCTCAGGAAGATTGAGCCATCTTAGTGCCTTTACTGAATTTCTACTAGCCCCAAGAAGTGGTACAAAGGAATCAGGAAGAACTACCCATTGCTAGAGAATCTGAGGATGCTGAAATTGGTACACCTGCTAGCTCTGTAGTGAGACTAATGCCACGCAGACGCTTACCTGACATACCTGCACCATACCCTTCACTAGAAACCTCATGACAATAACTCTCATCCCCTGTACATAACCCTTTATTGAAGTGTCACCCAGGCCACGGCCTCAGGCGCTGCCACCCGTGACATCCCCGTGAAAACCTCCGAGCCTGATACCCGAGTACCCCAGGGCCTGGGCTCGACACTACCAAGGTGCAGGGACAGGTAGTGGTAGGATAGGGGGCAAAAACAAGCTGACAGGTTCCCCTTAAGTAGCATTTTAGGGAGTTCTGATTTAATAAATGTAAGTCATTGTGTCAGAATCTTTAATCAGCGTGAAGGGCAACTAAAGAGATTGCTTGAGATTACTGACAGGGCACATCTGTGTGTTACTAGGATCACCTCTTGATTTCAGTGGCACTGTGTAATTGTAAAGTTAACACTTGGTGCCAAGGACCACCATATATCACTAGTGGGGGTCGGGGGGAAACAGGGCTGTGGAGTCAGTAAGCCAAACATCTGACTCCGACTCCTCAATTTCCCTTAATCCGACTCTGAACTCCACCAAAATGGACACCGACTTCGACTCCATGACTCCAGCTCTATGACACTGGTGGAAAAGGCTCATTGTTGGGATACCCTGGGACCCTTATGTGACCTAACAATATGAGATTGTCTAATAATACAACTCAATTTATTAATTAGTACCATGTTTGCTGGTCATTTTCTACAGCCAAAGATGGAAATGATCATGTTTGTGTCTGGGATATCATCACTAGAGCAGCAAAAAGAGATTGGGAAGAAAAACAAGAAGTGTCAGAATCAGAGCGACAGTAAACTTAATGTGTCTTTTGTTTTTATTTTACAAAACTTCTCAGCTGTTTAATAATGTAACCAGGCTGTAGAACAGCTTTCATAAGCTCTTAAAGTGAACCTTTCACCTGGTTTTTGCCACTTAATTTGAAAGCAGCATGACATATAGACAAATATAGACTTTCTGCCTATGCACAGTATACATAGAAATATATCAATAAGTGGTGTGGGCAGGGTTATACAGAGCTCAGCATTCAGAGAACTAGTCAGTCTGCAGCAGATAAAACTGATTTTATGAAAATGACAGCAAAAAGCCCAATAGGTGGCACATTTTTGGAATCAGGGTATCTGCCCCCACATCATGCTTGCTGCTAGTTGGAGTTGCAAATACCTGATGACAGATTATCTTTAAATTCCGCATATTTATACTGATGAGCAAAGGGTTACAATGTTTTGAAGTTTCAGGCTCCATCTCTCACCATCCACTACAGCTTTGAGCGTGAGACTACCTTCATTTTATAGACAATCATCTTGGCTATCTCATACACATATATGACTTGCAGTTAGCATATGATTAGTTATGCAGATTTTTGTCATGTCATTGCATTATTAATGTTTTCCTCCTTAAAATGTATATTATTTTGTTAGTAATTAGTAAATCCACATTTGGCTTTCATCAGTACCTCAATCCTTCTGGGCATGTTCTCAATCAGATCCCAGCATATCTCAACTGACATCTGATCTCAGGTCTCTTCTACATATTCCCAATGTGGGTGCATAGTGGTCAGCTCACTTGGGTATGTATACAGCATTTTCTCCAACTCTACCCATAAGTGTTCGATTGGGTTGAGGTCTGAGGACTGTGGGGACAATTCAGCACCTCTACTTCATTGTCATTGAACCATTTCTGAACCAATTGCTTTCTGTCATTGTCCTGCTGGAACGCTATGTCGTCCTTTTCATACCCATAGTATTCAAGCATACAAAATAACTCATCCTGTAGGACAGAGGTCTCCAACTCCAGTCCTCAGGGCCCCCCAACAGTGCAGGTATTCAGGATTACCTTAGTATTGCACAGGGGATTGAATTATTACCTGTGCAGGTGACTTAATTACTACAAGTGCAATATTAAGGAAATCCTGAAAGCCTGCACTGTTGGTAGGCCTTTATGACTGGAGTTGTGGTCCTCTGCTCTAGGATACTTATTGAAACGGCCACCAATCCTGGTCAAGTACACAACACCTTTGGCTGTTAAAAAGCCCCATATCATCAGGCTTCCTCCACTGAGCTTGACCGTAACATAAATTTCTTCAACCATTATCCCCCTTTCCCCTTATTTTCCTCTAGACCCATTTGCACCCATCAGAGCCGTCTATTGATCATCTCATCACTCCAATACCTGTTTCCAATCTTTTACTGTTCACTTTTCATACTTTTTTTACAAAATCGAGCCAACGCTTCTTATGATGATATTGAGGTTGAGGCTTCTCCTTTTTTCGGGCCACCATTCCAGACTTGTATAATGTGTGCCGTTCGGTGCTTGCATGGACAACTGTGATCTCACTATTATGAAGCACACACCTCCACTGCCGTGTTTGTCGCCAGAACTGATAGACCTTGTGCTGAGCCCGTTGTTCGCCCGGACATCACTTCTTGGCTTTTGAATGATTATTTCATTTTCTTCCATCTGTCATGGACTCTCATGATGCAGTCTGGCAATTTTCTTTGCTGAGGGACCGCTATCGATGAGCTGAATGATGATATTTCTCTTTTCTTGGGAAATCTTCATGACTGTTCCTTGATTTCAACCTAGTCACACACTGAGCTATTAGGGAATGTGAGAACAGGGTGTAATTTGTAGTATACGAGAAGAAAAAGATTTTTCAATCACCAGGAGCAAAACAGTAACAATACAGTGACACAGGGCGTATCCAGCGGGGAGCAGTCGGACCTTTTGCACCGGGTGCCACTTAGCGAGGGGGCGCCGGCGGCACTTCCGCGCCGGTCTGGGGCCGCCGGGGCCACTGGGAGACTTGGTGGCAGTGGGTCCGGTGCGGAGTTACCGCAGGAGACCCCGGAAACTGTGTCACTGCCGGCGGCGCCAGTGTGCAGTGTGTGATCGGAGGACGGAGGAGAGACGGCCTGGACGGGATGGGAGACAGCAGGGGTGAGTGACCGAGGAGCCGGGGAAGGAGGAGGGGGGGCAGCAGGGATGACTGACTGAGGAAAGTTCCCCCCCCCCGTCCTCAATCAAGGCTGCAGGGGCAGCGAGCTCTGACCCTTCCCCCTCGTCCTCACCTACCTTGGGGGAGGGGGGGCGCCAAAATAGATCTGTGCCCCGGGCGCCATCATACCAAGTTACGCCACTGCAGTGACATGACAAGACTCTGCATAGCTGTTCATATGCTAAATAGTTGCAACTCAAATTTATCTATTATATAGCCAAGATGATTGTCTATGAAATAAAGGTAGTCTCACACTTGAAAATCAAACGTTCAAGTTTTGCTCGTCAGTATATATGCTTTTCTTAGCTTATAATTAGGTTGAAAATGCCTTTCATCTACCTGTCAGATCATTTTGACCCCTACACTACCCCTTGTTATTTATTAGACTGGTTCTTAGGATCCCCAACATGTTTATATGCCCCCCATTGATCGAGCTTTTTGGCAAAAAACTACTTCTGCTTGCTAAGCCTATATTAAAAGTACAGGGGCATCTCAATAAATTAGAATACCATCAAAAAGATAATTTATTTCAGTAATTCAATGCAAAAAGTGAAATGTATATATTATATAGAGTCATTAAAAACAGAGTGATCTATTTCAAGTGCTTTTTTTCTGTAAATGTTGATGATTTTGGCTTAAGGTACAGTTACACGCTTCAATGTTGTAACGATCACGTGGGAGCGCGGTCGTTAGGACATCTTTTTGACATCGTTGGTGAGAAGTCACACATGTAGATATCGTGGACGACGCAGCAACGATGTAGCGAGCAGCTATCGTTCACACAACCCAGCGATACTTGCTCACTGCTGTGAATAGGAGAAGTCGTTAACGACATAGTTATCAGGGTGTCACACAGAACGATGCAGCAGGTTGGCTGATCGAGGATCGTCTGATTTGAGAACATGTTATCAAATCTGCGATCAACAATCCAATGATTTATCATAGTCGTATCTCGGTGTCACACGCAATGACGTCCTAAAGATGTCGTTTGAACGACTCCAAACCCGTGACATTCCAGCGACGTCATTCACAATATCGTAGCTTGTAACGAGGCCTTTACAGACAATCAAAACCCAAAAGTCATTATCTCTGAAAATTAGAATATTTAATACACACAAAACACCTGCAAAGACTTACTAAGCATTTAAAATAGTCCCTTAGTTTGGTTCAGTAGACTAGACAATCATGGGGAAGACTGCTGGCTTGCCAGATGTCCAGAAGGTAGCCATTGACACACTCCACAAGGAGGGTAAGGCTGGCTTCACACTGCGGCGTCCGGTCCGGGGCTGTCAGGGGTGACAGCCTGGACCAGAGTTTTTCTGCATAGGAGACTGTCGGGCTGCACGGAGCTGGATCGCGGCGGGTGTTAATTATCTGCTATCCGGCTGCTGTGTCGCCGGATGAATCCTGCAGAAGTGGGGATTTGTCTGCCGACTCCAAAAACGTTGCATGCACCGTTTTTCGAGTCGGCAGACAAATCCCCACTTCTGCAGGATTCATCCGGCGACACAGCAGCCGGATAGCAGATAATTAACACCCGCCGCGATCCAGCTCTGTGCAGCCCGACAGTCTCCTATGCAGAAAAACTCCGGTCCAGTCTGTCACCCCTGACAGCCCCGGACCGGACGCTGCCGCAGTGTGAAGGCAGCCTAAGCCACAAAAAGTCATTAAAAATCAAGATCCCAGAGTCTGGAGGAAGAGTGAAGAGGCCATAATCTAAGCTGCTTGAGATCTAGTGTGAAGCTTCCACAATCAGTGATGGTCTGTGGAGCCATGTCATCTGCTGGTGTAGGTCCACTGTGTTTTATCAAGACCACAGTCAGCGCTGCCGTCTACCGTGAAATGTTAGAGCACTTCATGCTTCCTCTGCCAACAAGCTTTGTGGAGATGGAGATTTCATTTTCCAGTAGGATTTGGCACCTTTCCAACCTGCCAAAAGTACCAATACCTGGTTTAATAACCACAGCATCACTGTGCTTGATTGGCAGCAAACTCACCTGACCTAAACCCCAAAGAGAATTTATGGGTTATTGTCAAGAGGAAGATGAGAGACACCAGACCCAACAATGCAGACAAGCTGAAGGCTGCTATCAAAACAACCTGGGCTTCCCTAACACCTCAGCAGTGCCATAGTCTGGCATATCGCCTCCATACCATGCTGCACTGATGCAGTAATTCATGCAAAAGAAGCCCCAACCAATTATTAAGAGCATTTACTGTACAGACATTTCATTAGGCCAACATTTATGATTTAAAATTCATTTTTTCAGTTGGTCTTATACAATATTCTAATTTTCTGAGATAATGGCCTTTGGGTTTTCGTTGGCTGTAAGCCATAATCATCAACATTTATAAAAATAAACACTTGAAATAGATCACTCTGTTTGTAATGACTCTATATATGTGTTTCATTTTATGAATTGAATTACTGATATAAATGATCTTTTTGATGATATTCTGATTTATTGAAATGCCCCTGTATTGAGGGGGACTTCTGCTGTTCCCCCACACATTGCAATAATTAGTGCGGATTTTGCCTCTGAGGATTTAGCTGCAGATTGTCCGGGCCGCCCTGTGTGCACGTAACCCTGAAAGGGAAATTTTGATTCTTAGGAACTAAAAATACCGCACTGCTCCTTATTCCGAACATCAGGACAATGAAGAGCAATAATATTATTCAGGCAGGTTCTTTACAGCACCTTAAAAGCGCCATCTAGTGTAAGAACTAGTTATTGCAACAATCCAACAATGGCTCCTGTGGCACGTATGAATTGGTAATTACTTGAAGAGTATAAGAACATGGAAAATAATATAATGACTATTACTTTCAGGGATTTTTTAATGATTGCATACACTGAATGCTCCAAAAGGCTAAGAAAAGTATCATAAAAACATGAAAATCTCACTTTCCTATGACCGATACGGGAAAGACAAAGCGACTAAGGCAACGAACGTAATTATCACAGTCCGAGATGACCTATAATAAGGTCTAAATAAGAATACATGGCGAGCTTATTCTCTGCACCTGGTTATCTCCATTCACAAGAACAGGAGGAATATTCCAGGTCGGAGCAATATTATACTTCCGTTTAGGCTACAAAGCAGCTCATTAAATCCCCCATAACGTGGATAGCAATTTACAGTATTTATCTGCTCAAACAGCTCCAGTATCAATGAAACCATCTGCTGAGCTGAATATACATCTACCATAGAATAAACAAGATTGACGGTTTCTCCGGTCCTCGCATTAATTGCAAAATACATTCTGGCAACGTGTCAAAGTGATTCTCAACCAGAATTGATGCAAAAATCATAACATTAATTAGCATCAATATTTAAAGATACATCTGTAATGTTGCTCTCCGCTCACTGTCAGCTGTAGGGGATTAGTCGACAGCAGAATTAATAGGATGTGTACATTTATGCATCCTTGGTCCAGTTCATTCTAATGCTGTCAGGCTAGCTGTCACACAATCTGATCAGCTTCTCCATGTTTATTGCCCATTTATATAATAAATCACGATGACTTGGGATGCAGAATGGCTGATTGTTTTTATTTCATCCGTGTCGATAATAGTAGAGATGATGCTTCATATACTTAAAGGGAACCTGTCAGCTAGTTTATGCCCCTCTAGCTATCACTGTCTGTAGCTGCAGCTTTATAATACTATTCTAATCATCCCTGTCTGAGCTCAGAGTGTAATGTGAAAGGTGAAAAAAAGCATTTATACACTTATTTCCTTATGTAAATGAGGCAGTGTGTAGTCACCTAGGAGGACGTAGTCACTCTGGCAGGTTAATAGTTAACATTTCTGCCATATGTCAGAAGATGATGCAGGAGCGGTGTGATGTCACAATCATGTGACTATAATAGGCAGAGTTAAAGGGAACCTGTCACCTAATCTAGCCCTCCTAACCTATGAATACCTGTCCCTGCAGCCTAAAACTACTATAATAACCATCCCAATCTGACATTTTATGTAGGTGTACAAGCTGAAAAAATAATTTATTACACTTACATTTTTCTTGTCAGCAGGGCGTTCCCTGGGGGTCTTTGTCAGGTAGGCAGGGTCTCCTGGTCCGCGCTGCCCCCGCCTCAGTGCTTAATTGACGCCCTGATGGGCGTAATTCTGGTGGCAGAGTGCGGGCATGTTTGTATTTCCCCGCCTGTGGCCACATCACTGTGACGCGGCGGGTCACGTGATGCCTGTACGCGTCACTTCCTGTGACGTAGGGCTGTGTGCGCTCATTGCACAGGCCGCTTTCAGCGCATCCGCAGATGGCATGCTAAAGGCCCCCAGGGAACACCCTGCTGACAAGAAAAATGATTAGGTGACAGGTTCCCTTTAAGCCTACATAGCTCATAATGATTTTGCTTGCTTAGCTCCACCCACTATGGTCACATGATCATTACATCACACAGGTCCTTATACAGAGAACCTTTCAGTGAGTTATCTATTAACCTGCCAGAGTGACTATGTCCTCCAAGGTGTAGTCACTGCCTCATTCACATAAGGAAATGTAAGTGTATAAATGATTTTTTTCACCTTTCACATTACACCATGACAGGGGCTGGCTGGCGACTCTAGCTCCAGGTGGCAGTTTTGTTCTGCCAGCCCTTAGGTGAGGACCAGGGGGGGAAGGTTGGGTGCTATCAGAGATTTTTGGTGGACGGGGGTGGGGGGTGCTATCAGTGGAGTTTCTTGGGGGGGCGGGGGGGCTATCAGATTTTTCTGGTGGGATGCTGCTATCATGGTGCTATCGCCGGTCACTCACTGTGTCACGCGCCGTATCTGCTGCTGCATCACAGCGCCGGCTGCAAGGCGCCGCGTCTGCTGTACTTTCACAGCGCCAGTCAAAAAGTACCGCCGGCCGGCCCATTTCTGTGGGGGGCGGCCCTTGATGAGGGCTATACCACCAGCCCAGGGGGCACTTGCCCCCCTGCCACCTGGACCAGTCCGCCCCTGCATCATGAGCAGATAGTGATAGCTGGGGGGGCATAAATAACTTGACAGGTTCCATTTAAAGGACTGTGTTATCAGAGGATGGAGGAGGCTGTGAGGATGAAGGAGGCAGAGGGGATGGAGGAGGCTGTGAGCATGGAGGAGGCTGTGAAGATAGGGAGGCTGTGAGGACGAAGGAGGCTGTACGGACGGAGGAGGCTGTGAGGATAGGGATACTGTGAAGATTGAGCAGGCTGTGAGGATGGAGGAGGCTGAGGGGATGGGGGAGGCAGTGAGGATGGAGGAGGCTGTGAGGATGGAGGAGGCTGAGGGGATGGAGGAGGCTGAGGGGATGGAGGAGGCTGTGAGGATGGAGGAGGGTGTGAGGATGGGGAGGCAGTGAGGATGGGGAGGCTGTGAGGATGGAGGAGGCTGTGAGGATGGAGGAGGCTGTGAGGATGGAGGAGGCTGAGGGGATGGGGGAGGCAGTGAGGATGGAGGAGGCTGTGAGGATGGAGGAGGCTGAGGGGATGGAGGAGGCTGAGGGGATGGAGGAGGCTGTGAGGATGGAGGAGGGTGTGAGGATGGAGGAGGGTGTGAGGATGGGGAGGCAGTGAGGATGGGGAGGCAGTGAGGATGGGGAGGCAGTGAGGATGGGGAGGCTGTGAGGATGGAGAGGCTGTGAGGATGGAGGAGGCAGTGAGGATGGGAGGCTGTGAGGATGGAGAGGCTGTGAGGATGGAGGAGGCTGTGAGGATGGGGAGGCTGTGAGGATGTGGAGGCTGTGAGGCTAGAGGAGGGTGTGAGGATGGGGAGTCAGTGAGGCTGGAGGAGGCAGTGAGGCTGGAGGAGGGTGTGAGGCTGGAGGAGGCAGTGAGGCTGGAGGAGGCAGTGAGGATGGAGGAGGCTGAGGGGATGGAGGAGGCTGAGTGGATGGAGGAGGCTGAGGGGATGGAGGAGGCTGTGGGGATGGAGGAGGCTGTGAGGATGGAGGAGGCTGTGAGGATGGAGGAGGGTGTGAGGATGGGGAGTCAGTGAGGCTGGAGGAGGCAGTGAGGCTGGAGGAGGCAGTGAGGCTGGAGGAGGCAGTGAGGATGGAGGAGGCTAAGGGGATGGAGGAGGCTGAGTGGATGGAGGAGGCTGAGGGGATGGAGGAGGCTGAGGCGATGGAGGAGGCTGAGGGGATGGAGGAGGCTGTGAGGATGGAGGAGGCTGTGAGGATGGGAGGCAGTGAGGATGGGGAGGCTGTGAGGATGGAGGAGGCTGTGAGGATGGGGAGGCTGTGAGGATGGAGGAGGCTGTGAGGCTGGAGGAGGCTGTGAGGATGGAGGAGGGTGTGAGGATGGGGAGGCTGTGAGGATGGGGAGGCTGTGAGGCTGGAGGAGACTGTGAGGATGGAGGAGGCTGTGAGGATGGAGGAAGCTGTGAGGATGGAGGAGGCTGTGGGGATGGAGGAGGCAGTGGGGATGGAGGAGGCTGTGAGGGTGGAGGAGGCTGTAAGGATGGAGGAGGCTGTGAGGATGGGGAGGCTGTGAGGATGGGGAGGCTGTGAGGCTGGAGTAGGGTGTGAGGCTGTAGGAGAGTGTGAGGTTGTAGAAGGGTGTGAGGCTGGAGGAGAGTGTGAGGCTGGAGGAGGCTGTGAGGATGGGGAAGCTGTGAGGATGGGGAGGCTGTGAGGCTGGAGGAGACTGTGAGGATGGAGGAGGCTGTGAGGATGGAGGAAGCTGTGTGGATGGAGGAGGCTGTGGGGATGAAGGAGGCTGTGGGGATGGAGGAGGCAGTGAGGCTGGAGGAGGCTGTGAGGATGGAGGAGGCTGTGAGGATGGAGGAGGCTGTGAGGATGGAGGAGGCTGTGAGGATGGGGAGGCTGTGAGGATGGGGAGGCTGTGAGGCTGGAGGAGGGTGTGAGGCTGTAGGAGAGTGTGAGGATGTAGGAGGGTGTGAGGCTGGAGGAGAGTGTGAGGCTGGAGGAGGCTGTGAGGATGGGGAGGCTGTGAGGATGGGGAGGCTGTGAGGATGTGGAGGCTGTGAGGCTGGAGGAGGGTGTGAGGATGTGGAGGCTGTGAGGCTGGAGGAGGGTGTGAGGATGGGGAGTCAGGGAGGCTGGAAGAGGCAGTGAGGCTGGGGGAGGGTGTGAGGATGGAGTAGGCAGTGAGGATGGGGAGGCTGTGAGGATGGAGGAGGCTGTGAGGATGGAGGAGGCTGTGAGGATGGAGGAGGCTGAGGGGATGGGGGAGGCAGTGAGGATGGAGGAGGCTGTGAGGATGGAGGAGGCTGAGGGGATGGAGGAGGCTGTGAGGATGGAGGAGGGTGAGGATGGAGGAGGGTGTGAGGATGGGGAGGCAGTGAGGATGGGGAGGCAGTGAGGATGGAGGAGGCTGTGAGGATGGAGGAGGCTGTGAGGCTGGGGAGGCAGTGAGGCTGGAGGAGGCTGTGAGGCTGGAGGAGGCTGTGAGGAATGGGGAGGCTGTGAGGATGGGGAGGCAGTGAGGCTGGAGGAGGCAGTGAGGCTGGAGGAGGCTGTGAGGATGGAGAGGCTGTGAGGCTGGAGGAGGCTGTGAGGATGGAGGAGGCTGTGAGACTGAGGGAGGCAGTGAGGCTGGAGGAGGCTGTGATGGTGGAGGAGGCAGTGAGGTTGGAGGAGGGTGTGAGGATGGGGAGGCTGTGAGGATGGGGAGGCTGTGAGGCTGGAGAAGGCAGTGAGGCTGGTGGAGGCAGTGAGGCAGGAGGAGGCTGTGAGGCTGGAGGAGGCTGTGAGGATGGAGGAGGCAGTTCAATGGTTATACTTACAATCCACGCTCGCAGCTGGGAGTAGTAGGAGGCATAATGGTGATAGGACCTTGCATGATGTCTGAATGACATCAGCGTTCGGCGCTGTGATTGGTGCGCTCGCGGTCATGTGATATCACATGGCCGCAAGCGGGCCAATCACAGCGCAGAACGCAGATGTCATTGTGACATCATGCAAGATGCTATCAGCAGAATGGTTGCTTTGTGAGCTCCGGCCCCCGGTGTGATGGAAAGTGGCAGTGAGCGGCGGGGGAGCGGTAGGATGTGGCGGGTGAGCGGCGGGCTGTGGGTGGAGCGGGCAGTGGTTGGGGTGTGGGGGTTTGTGGTCTCCGGCGGCAGTATGTTTGTCAGCCAGTGTCAGCGGCTCGCGTGATATCGGCACAGTGGCCGGAAGCGCAAAACTGCTGTTTATGTATATAGATGAGTGAGTATAAAATAGTTTTTTTTGCACTTTCACAGGATGCTTTTAAGAGACAAAAGGAGTGTGAGATCAGTGATAGGATGCTGCATGGACGTGTTTTGGTGGCTTAGGAGGCGTTTTGGAGGCGACAGGATCCCTTTAAAACGTTAATGCACAATCTTGTACCTGTATGTGATTGCGGTGTTACGACATGTGGAGGGCGTCATACAAAATGAGCTCCCTCTACATGCGGCAGATGCCGGTGGCTATACTACATAGCCAAACTCTGTGTCTGCCAAAAGGGGCCATAGCTGAGCTTCAATCATGGCTGGTAACTATTTAAATGTTGCTGCCAAAAATCATCAAAATCATGTGATTGCAGGGTTGTAACATGTAGAGAGCGACACAGAAAATGAGCTCCCTCCACATGCGGTAGATACCGGTGGCTATATTATGTAGCCAGCCTCTGTATCTGACAAAAGGGGCCATAGCCAAGCTTCAATCATGGCTGTTTACTATTTAAAGAGAACCGGTCATTCCCCTTGTGCTTTCCAAAGTGAAAGCACCACTGAGCGCAGCATGTATGCTGCATTCAGGGAAGGTGTGTACCAAGTCTCTACCTCCCTATAACCCAAAAAGAAAACACTTTGAAAACGTTTAGAGTTAAGAGGCCTGATGGGTCTTATCTGATTATGCTGTTCTCACTGCCAGCCTGGTCCTCCCCATCTCCTGCCTATGTGTGTGTCTGTGTGTGTGAGTCGGTCGACAGGGTAGGGGGTACTCGGATACCGGGATAGGCTTCGATGGGGAATCACGGCTGGTCGGTTCCCGCTCCGTGCCCTGGACCCTCAGTGGCAGGGGTGGTGGGGGTGATGATGATGGGGGCGGGGAATTAGTATCGTGATGCCACCTGTGGTACCTGGTAATGTGGATACCAGCGCTGCGGCCGGCCGCTGCGGTGATGGAGGTGCAGCTCAGAGTAGAGCCCACCGGTGGAGCTTTACCTCAGGGCAGTGGGGCTGGGTGAGGGGAGTCGTAGTTCTTACCCCTCTGATGATGCTGAGGCCCTCTGGGCGCCAGAGGAAAGGAGCACAGACACTGATTCAACTCAAACGTCACTTTACTGGTACCGGGTAGATGATACAGTACACAGTCACAGTCTGGTTTAACAGGGAAGTAGCCACAGATTGTAAGGTGATCCTGTAGAGTCTGTTGATGGTCCCTTTTAATGGCTTTCGGGGTCTGTATCCCTCCTTACTCTCTTTAACCACTCTGCAGAGCTCCTACGCCAGTTCACTGGTCTGTTACAATTAAGTACGTTCGGTTCCTTACCGGTATGGATGGTAGCGACAACACGCTAATCCTCCCGCCACCAGAATTTGGTCCTTTTCCTTAAAGTGTCCTGGACCCAATATAGGACTGATGTAAAGGTATAGTCTGTGGTGCTGTGGCTCCCTTCTGTCGGTCCCACAGCTTGTCGGTTCGCTAACCACGGATAGACCACTGATTGCCTCGGATCCGGTTATGCCGGTGTTGACCCCGGACTTCCCCAGCTGGCTCCAACTAGGCCTGGTTCATCCCCTCCGGTTCCTGGGTCACCTCTCCCTAAAGGCGCCCTCCTGTCAGGAACGCTGTTAGGCACGTCCTCTCTGGCTGCCTTCCCAGCACTGTCTGACTAAAATTAGCTCAACTGTCACTCAAGTCTCCTGCTTTACTCTAAGTTCCACCCTCAGGACCTACTGAATATACGGTCCCTATGCTAAAGGGGGCTAGTGTATGGGTGCTTTTGACAGACTCTACAAGGAAACCCCAAATCCATAACTACGTAGGCACTACACCTTCTGTTTGGGGTGCAGTACCTCCCTGTGGTGCCTAGCCATAGGGGCGCCACATGTGGAGCTGAAGAGGAGGGCAGACCCACACAAGAGGCGGAACACACAGACACACACAGACAGGAGGCGGGGAAGACTTTGCCAGCAACGAGGACTGCAGAATCAGATAAGACCCATCCAACCTCTAAACACTATACTTTCCAAAGTGATTTTTTCAGGTTCCATGGGGGTAGAGAAATGGTACGCACCTTCCCTGAATGCAGCATACACACTGCATTCAGTGGTGATTTCACTTTGGAAAGCAACAGGGGGGTTACAGGTTCTCTTTAAATGCTGCTGCCAATCTCTGACAGCATGACTGTACGGAGTGTTATCGTGGCACACTGGTGGGTTGCTCCTGGGCAGGGCCAGTGTCACCACCCAGTGCACCCGGGCAAATGCCGGGGCCCAGTCCAGATGGGAGGGCCCACTCGCTGTCAGGCAGGGGTGTCCTGCTGCCTGTCATAGCAGACCTCTCACAGCAGCTATAGGAACTGGAGGGCCGGTGCTGGGATTTTCCCCCTCAAACTGGAGCAGTCTATGAGTGGAGGATCATGCAGCCAATGGAAGCTGCAGTGGGCGGGACTTTGTATTATCCAGTCCATGCTTAGCCTGCGAAGCTTCTCCCGGGTAGCAGTGTGCCTCCCGAAGATTGCTTTCTTAATATTCATTTGGTTGAGCTGATATTTTCAACATATGCTACAATATTATAGCATTGCACTATCTAATATGAATAATCAGATAATTGCAAGTTCAGTAAGAGGACTAAAAAAATTACTTTTTTTTTTTTTAAAATATTAACTAATATAAGAATTCAAATCACCTGTCTTTTTTCACCCTTTAAAAATTAAGATAAAATATAAACATATTTAGAATCAAGGCTGCCATAAAAGTCTGATCAATTAAAATCTAAAATTAAATTATGAGACGGCGGTCGGATTCCAACCCCTGAAGATATGAGAAAATTTAAGACTAATGTATTGAACATGATAGGAATAGTTTGTAAGAAATGTTGCCATCTAGTGGCCACTGTAGGTAATGCTTGTAAAATTATCATACCTTTTAACGGCTTATTGAAAAGATGGTAAATATTAGCCATCTTGCGAGACAACTAAGGTCTCTTCCTCAGGCTGGTATAAGACAAAGTCTGATGGGGCACACACACACACACACACATACACACACACACACACACACACATACATACACACACACACACACTGCCCTGTATAACTACACACACACTGCCCCCTGTATAACTACACACACAAACAGCCCCCTGTATAACTACACACACACACTGCTCCCTGTATAACTACACACACACACTGCCCCCTGTATAACTACACACACAAACAGCCCCCTGTATAACTACACACACACACTGCTCCCTGTATAACTACACACACACACTGCCCCCTGTATAACTACACACACAAACAGCCCCCTGTATAACTACACACACACACTGCTCCCTGTATAACTACACACACACACTGCCCCCTGTATAACTACACACACACACTGCCCCCTGTATAACTACACACACACTGCCCCCTGTATAACTACACACACTGCCCCCTGTATAACTACACACACACACTGCCCCTGTATAACTACACACACACACACTGCCCCCTGTATAACTACACACACACTGCCCCTGTATAACTACCACACACTGCCCCTGTATAACTACACACACACACACCCTGCTCTCTGTATAACTACACACACTGCCCTCTGTATAACTACACACACTGCCCCCTGTATAACTACACACACACACTGCCCCATGTATAACTACACACACTGCCCCCTGTATAACTACACACACACTGCCCCCTGTATAACTACACACACACACACACACTGCCCCCTGTATAACTACACACACTGCCCTCTGTATAACTAACACACACTGCCCCCTGTATAACTACACACACTGCCCCAGTATAACTACACACACACTGCCCCCTGTATAACTACACACACACTGCCCCCTGTATAACTACACACATACTGCCCCCTGTATAACTACACACCCACTGCCCCCTGTATAACTACACACATACTGCCCCTGTATAACTACACACACACACTGCCCCCTGTATAACTCACACACACACTGCCCCCTGTATAACTACACACACACACTGCCCCCTGTATAACTACACACACACACTGCCCCCTGTATAACTACACACACACTGCCCCCTGTATAACTACACACACACTCCGTATACTCACACCACTGCCCCTGTATAACTAACTACACACCAACACACACTGCCCCCTGTATAACTACACACACACACTGCCCCCTGTATAACTACACACACTGCCCCCTGTATAACTACACACACACACACTGCCCCCTGTATAACTACACACACACTGCCCCCTGTATAACTACACACAACTGCCCCCTGTATAACTACACACACACACACTGCCCCCTGTATAACTACACACACTGCCCGTATAACTACACACAACCCCTGTATAACTACACACACACACTGCCCCCTGTATAACTAACAACACATGCTTAACACACCACACTGCCCCCTGTATAACTACACACACACACTGCCCCCTGTATAACTACACACACACACTGCCCCCTGTATAACTACACACACACACTGCCCCCTGTATAACTACACACACACTGCCCCCTGTATAACTACACACACACACTGCCCCCTGTATAACTACACACACACACTGCCCCCTGTATAACTACACACACACTGCCCCCTGTATAACTACACACACACTGCCCCCTGTATAACTACACACACACACTGCCCCCTGTATAACTACACACACACTGCCCCCTGTATAACTACACACACACACTGCCCCCTGTATAACTACACACACACTGCCCCCTGTATAACTACACACACACACTGCCCCCTGTATAACTACACACACACACACTGCCCCCTGTATAACTACCACACACTGCCCTCTGTATAACTACACACACAACTGCCCCCTGTATAACTACACACACACTGCCCCCTGTAATAACTAACACACACACTGCCCCCTGTATAACTACACACACTGCCCCCTGTATAACTACACACACACACTGCCCCCTGTATAACTAACACACACACACTGCCCCCTGTATAACTACACACACACTGCCCCTGTATAACTCACACACACACCTCCCCTGTATAACTACACACCACTGCCCCCTGTATAACTACACAACACACTGCCCCTGTATAACTCAACACCCTGCCCCTGATATAACTAACGCACACTGCCCTCTGTATAACTAACACACACTGCCCCTGTATAACTAACACACACTGCCCCATGATATAACTATACACACACCAACCCCCTGTATAATAAAACACACACACTGCCCCTGTATAACTACACCACAACTGCCCCCTGTATAACACACACACACTGCCCTCTGTATAACTACACACACACACCCCCTGTATAACTACACACACACTGCCCTCTGTATAACTACACACACACACACTGCCCCTGTATAACTAAACACACACTGCCCCTGTATAACTACACACACACACACTGCCCCTGTATAACTACACACACACACTGCCCCTGTATAACTACACAACACACTGCCCCTGTATAACTACACAACACACTGCCCCACTGTATAACTACACACAACACTGCCCCTGTATAACTAACACACACACTGCCCCTGTATAAACTAACACACACTGCCCCCTGTATAACTACACACACACACATGCCCCCTGTATAACTACACACACACTCCCTGTATACTACACACACAACTGCCCTGTATAACTACCACACACACACACACACACACTGCCCCTGTATAACTACAACACAACACTGCCCCTGTATAACTACACACACACACTGCCCCTGTATAACTACACACACACACACCTGCCCCCTGTATAATACACACACACAAACACACAACACTGCCCCCTTATAACTACACACACACACTGCCCCCTGTATAACTACACACACACACTGCCCCCTGTATAACTACACACACACACTCTCCCCTGTATAACTACACACACGCTAACAACTGCCCCCTGTATAACTACACACACACACTGCCCCTGTATAACTACACACACACCTGCCCCCTGTATAACTACACACACAATCCCCACACACACACCTGCCCCCTGTATAACTACCACACACACACACTGCCCCTTGATAACTACACACACACACACACTGCCCCCTGTATAACTACATAAAATCACACATACACACTGCCCCTTGACTGCCTGCTAGTAACCACCTGGCCTGATCCCCCCGCCCTTAGATTGTTTTCAAAACAGCTACCGTCCACGTGACGAGTGTCTCTGTGTGATGAAGTCATAACAAATCTTCATCGGACCGCGCCGCCGCGGGATGACAGGTTTCCTGCCGCACATAAAGTGTGTCAGTGCCGCCCTCCAGCCGCCGGGGACCGGCCCAGCCCGCCACTGTCCAAGGGGATCACCCGCTCCCAGCTCCGGACCAGGGTGATCCCCCGCCCCCTGCTGCCTCCGCGTTGTGCGCAATTACACACTTCTGGGTGGAAACCAGATTCGGAGGATATTAGTTCCCGCATACAGAATAAAATATTCAGACAATTTGTACAGTGGGGCGGGGTCACAGGCGGAGTCATAGCGGGGGCGTGGTCACGTCCTCAGTATTTATTTGGCAATTAGTTATTTTTGGGTCTCCCTAAGTTAAAACTCCTGTCCCGTCCGTCCCATAAATACCGATCTTGCCATCTCGATGTATTCAGTGGGCAGTGGCCTAGAGCAACTAGCAGCACGGCGTATATGTCAGCTTACAGCTCAGCATATATAGGGGCCACAGCAGCACAGTGTATAGCCCCACACAGGGCCATCGACCATGCGCAGCACGGTGCACAAGATCCATACATACACATAGAGCTTCATGAGATGCCACTGATGGGGGTACAATATGCCCAGCACATGGACCCCCCACACAGGGCTGTCGACCATGCGCAGCACGGTGCACAAAGCTCTATACATACACATAGAGTCTCATGAGATGCCACTGATGGGGGTACAATACGCCCAGCACATGGACCCAGATGTAAATACACAACAGGCTGCCCTTCAGACACTGCCCCATGTTTTAGATCCCTCACATCATATCATCTCATCATCTGAGATGTGCCTCTGATGCTAGTTGTAAATGTGGTGCTACAGTAGGGGTGCTGCACCCAAAACAGAGTGTACGGTATCCCAGTCATTGCAGGGGATAATGTCGAACTGAGGCTCTGATCCCAGCATCCCTACACCTTGACTAGGGTACCAATCGGCTAACCCATTATCATGGTAACTGGTCCCGGTGGGAGGAGTGTTCGAGCAGAAAGAGCAGGAAACCCACAGACGGATCGAATCTAGTCTGAGGAGGGAAGCAAGGAGCAAGTCCTAGAGGGACACCACAGGGAGGGCGCCCGAAAAGGAGTGGCGACCCAGACAGAAAGGGGAGATCAAGTGCCAGAGTGTCAGAGTAAATGGTCTGGGGGAATCCCGGTCCACAACGGGGTACCGGCTCTGAGTCGCGGTGAAGGAGAGTCCAACCCTGAGCCGCTAATACCGGTGGGTCGCAAGTCTGCCAAGGAGCCCCACAACCTCGTCCACAATGTACAGCTCCACCAGGTACCCTCAAACCAGGTTGAACCCCTTAGAGAAGAGAAGGGTAACTTCATCACACCTGACGGGCCTGGTAGAAAGTGGGTTTGTACAGGGCAGCACACGGATAGAAAGAAGGCGCAAGGAAGACACAGAGGACAGTGAACGTAGTAGAATGAATACTTGGAGAGCTTCAGAAAGACTTTGTACCCTCATGTGACTACCCGGCCAGCTACCTAAAAAGACTGCATGATTGTAAATCGAAGTGTTACCGTGAACCGTTACCAGTAAACTACCCGTACAGAGTCAGCATGCCTCCGGTGTTTTATTTGTGGTGCCCCACTGGTCAGTGCGCCACAATAGGGGTACTGCACCCTTAACTGAGTGTGCGGTATTCCTGTCATTGGAGAATGTAACATCAACCTGAGGCTCTTCTCCCAGCATCCCTACACCTAGCATAGGGGACCAATTGGCAACCCGTTACCAGAGTATCCGGTCCCTGTTGGAGGAATGTTAAGGTAGAAAGAGCGGGAACCACACAGAGAGTTAAGCTAGTGTGAGTTGGAACGTCTGTGAAGAGAGACAGAGAAGGACCCTTCAGAAGACACCTCAGGGAGGGCGCCCAGAAAGAGTGGCAACCCAGACAGAAGGAGGAGACCCAGTGCTGGACCTGCTACAGACTGCAAAACCTGTTGCGGGAGGAAGAAAGAGAGGTCCGTGCTGCAACCGGTGAACCGGGGGCGGTCTCCCTACTCACTCATGAGGGAGATGCTGCCTTCTGGAGAGCCGCCTTCCAGGAGCTGAAATAGAACATCCGCGAAACGGTGGAGTGGGCCGTCTGTGGATGGAGCATGGACGTGGCCTTGGAGCTAACCCGCAGGGCTATGGAGAGGCAAGCACTGGAAGCTGAGGTGACAGACCAGGCCTTGGTTGAGTACCTGGCGACCAGTGGAAACCCACCTGGTGGACAGCGGCTTGCAGCCATGATAGAAGTCGGGGTGCCAACGAATGACCCTGAGGGCCTGCCTGGAGACAGCGTCATAACTACCACAGCGGAGCCTATTACCCCTGAGCTGCACAGCCAGACGTCCCTGAAGAGCCCGAGGTGATCGTGGAGTTTGTTCAGGAGGAGCCATATGACCAACACAGCTCCAAGGAGGAGTATCTCAAGGATGGCAGTCCGGATAACAGCGGCGAGGAGGCCGGAGCCACCGATCCCCAACCAGCATGGTGGAGCAGCATGGAGAATTGGCTCGAGAGGATGAGCAGTCCAACCGCCCACACTGGGGGCCAGAGAGGAACCCTCCGACCTGTTTACCCGCCACCGGACTATGACTATGGACCTAGCCCTACCAGGTGGAACGACAATGCCGTCGAGAGGAGTCGTGGGCTAGGGAGATGGAGAATCGACAGGTCCGAGCCCAGGCCCGCCTCAAGCCACCGATACCCCTTGTCCAATGGCGAATAATTACCATGAGTACGTTTAACCTGGAGGATGGCTACGGGTTTGTCCGGGAACCGGACCTTCATGGGGAGATATTTGTGGGAAGGAGAGATGTGGAGTCCCACCTCCAGAGGGGCTCCCTGGACCGAGACTTGTAAAGAGGTGACCGGGTAACATATGAGAGGCATGCAGGACCACGGGGGTGGTATGCTATCCATGTCTCCTACATTTAAAGACGATATGGACACCCACCATTGTACATAGTTTTTTATTATGTCCTCTTTTTTTTATTTCGGTATTATGCTGAGCCAGAGACTCCGCGCGATAATGTGAACTAAAGCAGCCCAGCGGTGACAAAGAACACTATGCTTGGTGACGGACAATTACTGCTGGGTCTGCAAGTAAATACCGATCCCGTTAGGCCGATGACTAGTTTAACTCTTGCAACGTCTAAGCTTGGTGCCTCCCATATATGAAAGAATTGTATATACCTGTAAATATGACTTGTTATTGTTCATGAAAATATAAAAATGACTCTGTACTGGGTAGGGGTAGGAAGACTTGGGGACAAGTGTGTTTCACCAAGGGATAATGTGGCGCCCCACTGGTCAGTGCGCCACAGTAGGAGTACTACACCCATAACTGAGTGTGCGGTATTCCTGTCATTGGGAAGTGTAACGTCAACCTGAGGCTCTTCTCACAGCATCCCTACACTTAGCATAGGGGACCAATTGGCAACCCGTTACCAGGTTAACCGATCCCGGTGGGAGGAGTGATAGGGTAGAAGGCGCGGGAACCACACAGAGAGTTAAGTTAGTGTGAGTTGGAACGTCTGAGAAGAAAGACAGAGAAGGACCCTTCAGGGGACACCTCAGGGAGGGCGCCCAGAAAGAGTGGCGAACCAGACAGAAGAAGGAGACCCAGTGCTGGACCTCCTACAGTCCGGGGGAATCCTAGTCCACAGCGGAGAACCGGCTCTGATTCGCGGTACAGGAGTTTATCCCTGAGCCGTAAACACCGGTAGGTGGTGGGACTATCTAATAGCCCTGACCCCCCTGCCCAGAACATGCAGCCCCACCAGGATCACTAAACATGGTTGAGCCCCTTAGAAGAGAAGAAGGGTACCTCATAGCATCTGACGGGCCTGGTAGACAAGTAGGCTGTGCAGGGCAGCGCAAGGAAGTAAGGAGGCGCAAGGAAGAGAACAGGACAGCAAAAGAATGCAGAAGGTACTCTCTGGTAGCCTCAAAGAGACGTTATTCTCCTCAGTGGCTACCAGGCCAGCTACCCGCTAAAGAATTGTGTAACTGTGACCAGATCCATGCACTATTACAGTTAAACACCCATACAAAGTCCATAAGCCTCCAGGTCTTATTCCAGCAAGCTTACACTGCCCCAGGGATCCCGCTCTGCCTGCAGGGAGCTGAACCATCTAGCTGCATTACCATCATACCCGGCAGTCTGACAGCGGCGCTGGTGAGCATCACCAGAACTGCAGGTGGCGTCACGACACATTTTTTTTTTATTCCCTTTTTATTTTTATTTACAATTGACTATCAGGGCTACGTGTCTGGGCAGGCCACAAGTGACATCCCCCAACTCCACGCCCGGGTTCCAAGATCCCATAGATCCCTGGGAAAATCATATTCTGCTTAAGTTAAGAAGTAGCTGCTGCTACATTGACCAGCTCAGCAGCAGCACTGCCCTGGGGACCTCGCTCCACCTGCAGGGAGCGTTATCGACTGGCTGCAATACCACTTTCCCCAGCGGACCGATAACGGCGCTGTTGAGATCACCAGAAACTGCAAGTGGGGTCACGAGACTTAATTCTTTTATTTTTATTATTTTTCCCCCTATTTACCCAGTGACCCCTAGGGTTACAGGCCCGGGCACCGGCCACCGAGACATCACCCCAGCACTAACGCCCGGGTTCCCAAAGACCCCTGGGCGGGTAATTTCTGGCGTTCATGGACAGGATACCATGCTCGGTGCTACCGGGTACTGTGTGCCTTACAAACTTTTAAACTCGGCTCAAAAAGAACTCAGAATTGTCAGTATACGGTACAAAGAACTGTTTCCCGCCATTTCCAGCGAACCCCAAAATGGCGGCCCAAAATGTGAAAGACAATGTGCTGGGCCAGGGGCCTACCTCGGCCCCTTCCCATGGGAGGGCCATCCCAGAGGCACAAAACTGTTTGCCTGCCCCAATTGCCACCAAACAACCAAGGGGGCGGGCCAAAAAAAGCAGAACTCCAATCAACGCCCTCAAAGAGCAACAAGAAGGGTGCGGTTAGAACTCCACGAGGCAAGGGTGCAGTCCGGGAACCAGCAACTATGGAGGCAACCAGACTGAGTGACCTGTCGCAGGAAGTGGAGGAAGAAGCCCTTGCTGCAACTGGGGACCCGAGTGTGGTTTCCCTTCTCACCTATGAGGGAGATGCGGCCTTCTGGAGAACCGCATTTCAGGACTTGAGAGTCCAGATCCTCGAGACCGTGAAGTGGACCTTCCGGTGGTGAAGTGCCGATACTGCCCTAGAGCTGTTCCGTAGGGCCGAGCAGAGAGGAACCAGGGACCGAGAGCTCGAGCCGGGAACGAGAGATCAGGCCATGTTTGAGAACCTGGTGACCAGTGAGGACACGCCTGTCGAACCATCCCCAGTCGCCTGCGCTGAAGTTGGAGCATCTGGGCCTCGCGAAAACACAGATGACCCTGAGGTCCTAGCCGGTGATGAGGAGGAGACAGCTTCTGTGGAACTCGACAGCCCTGAGCAGGAGGTCGAGCCAGACGTCCTTGAGGAGTCACCCTGCCGACGGGGCTCCGAGGAGGAGGATACGGACACCCGCTGCAAGGAGGCTGGGGCAACCGGTCCCCGCCCAGTGTGGTGAAGCAACCTCAAGTATCAACTGGGAAGAGTGAGCAGCCAATCTGCCCACATCGGAGGTCGTAGGCAGTCCCCCAGCCCCGTTTCCCCGCCGCAGGCCTACCAACCCCAGCCAAGCCCAGCTGACCGAGCAGAGCAGCATCATCGTCGGGAGGAATGGTATGCTAGAGAGATGGAGAACTGGCAGGTCCGAGCCCAGGCCCGCCACCGGTACCCACGGAGGACCGGTGTACAGGTACTGTGACATTGTTCAACCTAGAGAGCGGGTGGGGGTTAATTCGGGAACCAGACCTCTAAGAGGAGGTGTTTGTGGGAAGACGAGATGTTGAGTCTCACCTCCCGAGAGGCCACCCAGATCAGGACTTATACCGGGGCGATCAGGTCAGTTATGAGCAACATGCAGGGCCACACGGATGGTATACCCTGCATATATCTAAGTCGTAAGGACATTGTTTAAACCTAAACCTGGTTGTGTGAATAGTTATGTTAACCTACAGATTGCCTTTCCCATTTGTAAGACTCCTAGACTTTCATGAAGACTTTGATTTCTTTTCATCATGTGTGCCTTGAAGCAGCCCAGCGGTGATAAGGGACGCTGTGCAAAGTGCAAGAACAATTACCACTGGGTCTGCAAATGAGTACCGGTCCGTTGTAATGTTTAAGAAAGGTGCCTCCCATAAAGGGAAGAAAAAGTGCTGCTTATTGTTTGTTAATAAAAATGTTCCAGCAAATACAAAAAGCTCTCTACCGGGTAGGGGTAGAAACACTTGAGGACAAGTGTGTTTCACCAAGGGGGAATGAGGCGCCCCACTGGTCAGTGCGCCACAGTAGGGGTGCTTCACCCAAAACAGAGTGTGCGGTATCCCGGTCATTACAGGGGATAATGTCGAACTGAGGCTCTCATCCCAGCATCCCTACACCTAGACTAGGAGACCAATTGGCTAACCCATTAACAGGGTAACCGGTCCCGGTGGGAGGAGTGTTAGGGTAGAAGATACGGGAAACAGACAGAAGGATCGAGTCTAGTCTGAGAAGAGAAGCAAGGAGCAAGTCCTAGAGGGACACCACAGGGAGAGCACCCGAAAAGGAGTGGTGACCCTGACAGAAAGGGGAGACCCAGTGCCAGAATGTCAGAGTAAACGGTCTGGGGGAATCCCGGTCCACAATGAGGTACCGGCTCCGAGTCGCGGTGCAGGCGAGTCCAACCCTGAGCCGCCAATACCAGTGGGTCACAGGTCTGCTAAGCAGCCCCCGACCTCGTCCACAACGTACAGCTCCACCAGGTACCCTCAAACCGGTTTGAGGCCCTTAGAGAAGAGAAGGGTAACCCCATCACACCCGATGGGCCTGGTAGGAAGTGGGTTTGTACAGGGCAGCGCACGAATAGGAAGGAGGCACAAGGAAGTCACAGAGGACAGTGAACATAGTAGAAATAATACTTGGAGAGCCTTAGAAAGACTTTGTACCCTTCGGTGACTACCCGGCCAGTTACCCGAAAAAGGCTACATGACTGTAAACTGAAGTGTTAGCCTGAACCGTTACCAATAAACTACCTGTACAGAGTCAGCAAGCCTCCAGTGTTTTATTCTGCTTAAGTTAAGAAGTAGCTTCTGCCACATTGACCAGCTCAGCAGCAGCACTACCCCAGGGATCAGGCTTCACCTGCAGGGAGCATTATCAACTGGATGCAATACCATCATCCCCGGAGGACGGATGGTGAAATGACCAGAAACTGCAGGTGGCGTCACAAGACTTTATTCTTTTATTTTTATTATTTTTCCCCCTATTTACCCAGTGACCCCCTAGGGTTATAGGCCCAGGCACCGGCCATCGAGACATCACCCCAGCACTAACGCTCGGGTACCGAGTTCCCAAAGACCCCTGGGCAGGTCATTTCCACCCCCAGTTTCAGAGAGGCTCACCGTGCATGATCTGAAGTTGTCCACATTTCCTGTCATGCGCATGATGCCTGTTTGAAGCCGGGTCGCATACACCTGACTTCAGTAGAGCGCATCACCAGATGTTATATGGCTGTCTGGCATCTATGAAACCTGGTATCTGGTGGTATACTACAAATGAAAGTATGACTATTCCATACATTCATATTTTTAAAAGACATACTTAAAGCACTTTCTCACAGTAGATATTGGAAACCATGGTACGGTATCCATATAATGCAACTGTATAACATATGCATCCCAGTGTATAAGCTAAACAAAGGCCATCTAGTTTGAAAGGGTTATTCCCCCAAAAATCAAGGTATCACTGATCCTAATGATAAGGAATAACTTAGTGATTGCTGGGGGTCTGATCCTTGTGACCCCAGCAAACCTGTGAATGGGACTCTGCAGCTCAACTTGTATGGGTGGTATGCCACTGCCTGGACGCCATCTTCATTGACTCATCGCCGCCTGAGGCAGAACACTCAACTTGCCTCATTATAGGTGTGCCCCTGCTCACATGTGTCTCACAGAATTTTATACTAAAAAACAAAACAAATATGTGATTTTCCTTTTTTGCAATTTCACCGCAGTTGGAATTTTTTGTTCCATTTCCCATTTCACTATAGAGTAAAATAAATGATGTCATGCAAAAGTAAAAATTGTCCCTCAAAAAATAAGCCCTCATATGTTTATATTGACAGGAAAAAAAAAGTTATAGTTCTTGGAAGCCGCCCGGGGTGAATGGATTGCATATACTGTGGATATGTGTATGTGTAAATGAGATAGATAGATAGATAGATAGATAGATAGATAGATAGATAGATAGATAGATAGATAGATAAAAAAGAGAAAAAAGAGAAAAAAAAGAGAAAAAAACTGCACAGCACACTCAGACAATGTGAACTGGTGCCAGCAGTGACGCTGGATATAAACTAGAAAAAAGTACTCTGCAGCACACAGCTACTCCCAATGATGTACATGTGCTAACAAGCTATATATACCTGAGAAAAAAGTTTAAAAACTTACGTTTTTTCAAAAAACTCAAAAATCTTATCTTTTTATTTCTGAAGTTCTTGGTACACACATTGGCCAATGTCTGTTTGCTCACCGACTGCGACAAAGTGACTTCAGGTCCGATGAGTCCTACGCTGATATCCCTATCCTCCTTGTCCGCTCCCCCACTTCTCAGTGGGCAGACACCACCTCGACCCTAAATCACCTGTGGTCAATGAGGGTGCAGATTGCAGTAAGGAGCCAGCAACTCCATAAAATACAAAAGAGAAAAAAACTGCACAGCACACTCAGACAATGTGAACTGGTGCCAGCAATGACGCTGGATATAAACTAGAAAAAAGTACTCTGCAGCACACAGCTACTCCCAATGATGTACATGTGCTAACAAGCTATATATACCTGAGAAAAAAGTTTAAAAACTTACGTTTTTTTCAAAAAACTCAAAAATCTTATCTTTTTATTTCTGAAGTTCTTGGTACACACATTGGCCAATGTCTGTTTGCTTACCGACTGCGACAAAGTGACTTCAGGTCCGATGAGTCCTACGCTGATATCCCTATCCTCCTTGTCCGCTCCCCCACTTCTCAGTGGGCAGACACCACCTCGCTGCTGGCACCAGTTCACATTGTCTGAGTGTGCTGTGCAGTTTTTTTCTCTTTTGTATTTTATGGAGTTGCTGGCTCCTTACTGCAATCTGCACCCTCATTGACCACAGGTGATCTAAGGTCGAGGTGGTGTCTGCCCACTGAGAAGTGGGGGAGTGGACAAGGAGGATAGGGATATCAGCGTAGGACTCATCGGACCTGAAGTCACTTTGTCGCAGTCGGTGAGCAAACAGACATTGGCCAATGTATGTACCAAGAACTTCAGAAATAAAAAGATAAGATTTTTGAGTTTTTTGAAAAAACGTAAGTTTTTAAACTTTTTTCTCAGGTATATATAGCTTGTTAGCACATGTACATCATTGGGAGTAGCTGTGTGCTGCAGAGTACTTTTTTCTAGATAGATAGATAGATAGATAGATAGATAGATAGATAGATAGATAGATACTGTCTGAGCCCAGGATATTTTGCATGTGCTACTATTTTGTCTGTAAAAGTAAGGTCTGTAAGCGCCACCTTGTGGATAATGTGATAATAATGTTTGGCAAGATGAAAATGAAATTTGCATGAATTCTTGTATCTCTACATGAGGATGTAGTAATGGTAAAGCTGCACCATCTTCATATCTATATACTTATATAGAGGAAAGTAATAAAATTATGCCATGAATTTTATAATGAAATATATCACTATTTAGCTTAATCAAAAGGAATTCAGAGAACGTCTATGTAAATACAACAGAGATGGCACCCTAGAAAAATTATTAGAGCACCTCTATGGTTGGTAATTGATTAAAGTCATAGACATTATTCTGTAATATTGTAAAGTATATGCATATTTAAATTATCAGTCTGAACTAAGACATATCATTGGTGCAACGACAGTTTAATGGTTCCCCTTACATTGAAGCAACACTGTCAGGTCATTTTTCAGTATGATACTAATATTACCCTTAAATAGAGCCTGGGCAGACCTTTTAAAAACATTTAAAACCATTATTGTGCACTTTGTAGTTTCCTTGGTATAAGACCCTGCAGGGAGCTGGTGCATTAGTCCTCTCCATTGTATTAACAGCCGAATAGGCCGCCTGCTGTATAAGTGCTATTTAAAGATCCACATGCATCCAGGGTTGTGTTGTCCCTCCACTGTGTGCTCTGTGCTGGGAGGGGGAAGGTGTTTTGTGCTGCAGCCTGTACTGTCTGTAAGATTTCTATGTGTTTATATGAACTTTGGTTTTCCTGCAGACATGTAATGTGTGTATCTGCTGAGCAAATGATCAAATGTTTTGATAATCACATAGAAATATCTCAGACTGCTCATATGTCTCATACACACCATGACATGAAGAGCTGCAGCTAAACTCCCCCCTTTCTTCTCTGTCTGCAGTGAATAAGTCACACAACAGACAGATCAGAGGATGGCAGTACAGTGTAATGGATGCATGAATATTCATTCCTTGGGGAGTGAGCAGCAGATTCCTCACTGTGATTGGCAGATGTAATTACCCGTATATACTCGTGTATAAGCCGACCCGTGTATAAGCCGACCCCCCTACTTTTGCCCCCAAAAACTGGGAAAACGTATTGACTCGCGTATAAGCCGAGGGTGGACTCCAGCACAGGTATACAGCCCCCAGCAGTGTGGTATACAGCCTTCAGCACAGGTATACAGCCCCCAGCAGTGTGGTATACAGCCCTCAGCACAGGTATACAGCCTCCAGCAGTGTGGTATACAGCCCTCAGCACAGGTATACAGCCCCCAGCAGTGTGGTATACAGCCCCCAGCACTGGTATGCAGCCTCCAGCAGTGTGGTATACAGCCCTCAGCACAGGTATACAGCCCTCAGCACAGTGTATACAGCCCTCAGCACAGTGTATACAGCCCTCAGCACAGTGTATACAGCCCTCAGCACAGTGTATACAGCCCTCAGCACAGTGTATTTAGCTCCCAGCACAGCTGGCGCACACATAGCCCCCCTGCATCCAGAATATGCCACCCCCCGTCATTCTTCATGCCTCCCCAGCTGTCACACACATAGCCCCCCCTGCATTAAGAATATGCGCCCCCATCATTCTTTATGTCTCCTCAGCTGGCGTGCACATAGCCCCCACATCAAGAATATGCCTGCCCCCCCCCTGTCACTGTATATGCCCCGGATCTGGCGTGCACATAGCCCCCACATCAAGAATATGCCTGCCCCCCCTGTCACTGTATATGCCCCGGATCTGGCGTGCACATAGCCCCCACATCAAGAATATGCCTGCCCCCCCCTGTCACTGTATATGCCAGGGAGCCGGCGTGCACATAGCTCCCACATCAAGAATATGTCTGCCCCCTCCCCGTCACTGCATATGCCCGGGAGCCGGCGCGCACATTTAAAACAACATACTGATAACTCACCCTCCAATGCGCGGTCCTTGCTCACAGCTCCTCCGTTGCTCTTCCTGTTTCCCGGCCATCAAATCATGTGACCGGGTATTACTTAGGGATGGGCGAGTCTACTCGCTAGGACTCGGGACTCGGCGATTCTGAAGGTACTCGCAGGACTCGTTACTCGGCGAATCTCCCAGCTTGGACTCGCACAGTGACGAGTCCAATGGAAATCAATGGCAATAAGCTTGACTCTTCACAGATACCCGCTGTCAGCAGCGAGTCTGAGCGAGTCTACGATTCCGAGTCCTACGAGTCTACGATTCCGAGTCCTGTATACTGTATTCGGGAGTCGGACTCTCGAATACAGAATCTGTTATGTTCCGAGTCAGCACAGCGTGCGTGTTAGGTCAGAAAACTTGTGAAGATAGCCAATCATAGTCAGTAATGGCATAGCAAAGTTGGTTGTGTCAGGACTATGATTGGCTGCTGTCCATCGTGATGCCTATGTCATGTATGACAGGCAAGGCAGTATATAAGGCTTGTCCCCGCCATTTTGGCCACATTCCTGAGACGATCTGACCTAGTATAGGGAGAGAGAGATATATGCTGGAGCAGATCAGGGATTGTCAGTGTAGGGAAGATTCCTTATATTAACCCAAAAAGCTCTTCTGAGAGCTAGGAGGAGGACAGAGTAGTGCTGTGTAGGCAGGCAGGCAGGCAGGGAGGGAAGGAAGGAGATGCCTTAGAGTGCACACAGGACGGACCTCATAGCTTAGCTTACTCACTCAGCTTTGCTAACAGCTGCAGTCAGAGGCTTAGCTGAGGTGCTGTTTCCTTTTTGTTTTTGCACCAGATCGATTTTTGTTCCTAATAAGCCATAGAGCGTTATTTTTTCTGTGGCAGACCAGTGCGTTGCTGCTAGCACGTACACCACCTTAGGGAGTGTAGTGTGCGGCTTCAATGCCAAGTGTGAGCGCGCACACTTACCCCGCCAGCAAGTGACACATACAGCAACACCAAACCACATCTCGGTGGCTGTGCGCACTTAAAACCAATTTTTTTAGGGAGTGTAGTGTGCGGCTTCACTGCCAAGTGTGAGCGCGCACACTTACCCCGCCAGCAAGTGACGCATACAGCAACACCAAACCACATCTCGGTGGCTGTGCGCACTTAAAACCAATTTTTTTAGGGAGTGTAGTGTGTGGCTTCACTGCCAAGTGTGAGCGCGCACACTTACCCCGCCAGCAAGTGACGCATACAGCAACACCAAACCACATCTCGGTGGCTGTGCGCACTTAAAACCAATTTTTTTAGGGAGTGTAGTGTGCGGCTTCACTGCCAAGTGTGAGCACGCACACTTACCCCGCCAGCAAGTGACGCATACAGCAACACCAAACCACATCTCGGTGGCTGTGCGCACTTAAAACCAATTTTTTTAGGGAGTGTAGTGTGCGGCTTCACTGCCAAGTGTGAGCGCGCACACTTACCCCGCCAGCAAGTGACGCATACAGCAACACCTAACTCCAACTCGGTGACTGTGCATTCGTCAACAATGTCTCAAAAAAAAACAATTACAAAAAAGGATGTTGCAAAGGGACAGGGACGAGGTCGTGGCCGCAGCAGTCTTGCCCAAGAAGGCACTGGTACAAGTACACAGCCTAGGATTGATAGAACGTCCTTTTTTCTACCTAGAAATCCCAGTACTCAAAACAAACGTGTGTTGAGGCCGGATGAGCATGACAAGATAACATCTTGGATGGCTCAGACGCCCTCGACCACTGGTTCTTGCAGTACGCAATCATCCGTGGCAAGACATTCTAGTGTCGCTACAGACAATGCAGGGCCATCCAATCCTCAAAGTCTTCCTATTGCCTCAACCCATCGGCAGCCAGAGGAAAATTTGGATATGGACCTTGGTCACTCCGATGACTTATTCGGTTCTTATCAAGGGGTTTCTTTGTCACTGCCTGACGAGATACTTGAAGTAGACGAAATGTCTACTCATGGCCAAAGTTTGGAAGCACCTCGTCCTGAAGAAAGACACTTTCACGAAATGCAAACAGTATCTCAGGAGGTGGATGATGATGAGGATGATGAGACACACATCTCATCTGGCCAGCCAGCTCAGTCAGTTTATCCAGAATCCTTTGAACTGGAAGGGGTGGATGATGACACCACAGATCCTACCTGGATTGCTGAATTGCATAGCCAAGAGAGCAGCCAGGAGGACGAAAGTGGCTATGTACCACTGGCAAAATCACAAAGGCGTACTGTCTCCAGAACACAAACTGTGAGAACAGTTGCCCAAATAGCATCAACTGTGGCACAAACTGTACCAACTGTTGCACAAACTGCAAACACAGTTGCCCAAAATGTGTCCACAGTTGGTGTTGAACAGAGTCATCCTCCTCTTCCTCCAATTAAAAATAAAGGACGAACAGCCAGTGTGTGGCAATTTTTTAAGGATAGCCCAACAGTACCAAATATGGTTATCTGTAAGATGTGCCAGGCAAGGCTAAGCAGAGGCACGGTAAAAGGAAACCAGAGCACCAGCAGTATGCGCAAGCATATGTCTCTTAAGCACCCAATTCAGTGGGTGCCCTATCAGGGTTCAAAATCAGTGCCTTCTGAACCCAACACTTCCAGGCCACCTCAGATCCACCTTCACCAGCAAGTGTTCAGGCTTCAGCTCCTGCTCAAGCGTACTCCTCCCAAGATGCTTTACAAGAGAGACATGAGAGTAGTCAATCCTCTTGTCAGTCTGGTCCAAACGTGCAGTTGTCTGTGCCACAGCTGTATGAAAGACAGCGGAAGTTCCAACCGACACACCCATATTCCCAAAAAGTGACTGCGAAAATAGCCAAGTTGTTAGCTGTGGAAATGTTGCCGTTTAGGCTTGTGGGTACAGAGTCTTTTCGGGAGTTGATGGCTGAGGCAGCACCACGATACTCTGTACCCAGCCGCTACTTTTTCTCACGTAGTGCCGTTCCCGCCTTACACCAGCACGTGGTTAACAACTTAAAACGTGCTTTAACAAATGCTGTCACCGCAAAAGTCCACCTAACAACGGACACATGGACAAGTAGTTGTGGACAGGGCAGATACATTTCACTAACGGCTCACTGGATCAACCTGGTGGAGAGTGTCCCAACTTCTAAAACTGTACCATCTGACATACTACCAACTCCACGAATAGCGGGCCCAACATCATTCCGGGTGTCTGCCTCCTCATATATGTCCAGTGCCCAATCTGCTTCTGCCACTTCCTTGTCCACTGCTGAGCCTCCCGCACCATCACGTCCGAGTTGGGAGCTTTGCAGTACTGCTTCAGCAAGGCGACAACAGGCTCTTCTGAAGCTTATCTGCCTAGGTGACACACGTCACACTGCAACAGAGTTGTGGAAAGGTCTCAAGCAACAGACCGATGAGTGGCTGGCCCCACTGGAACTACAACCAGGTCTAGTTGTGAGCGATAATGGTGCAAACCTTGTGGCGGCAATAAAGCACGGTAAACTTGTACATGTGCCTTGCATGGCTCACGTCCTGAACCTGGTAGTTCAGAAATTCCTCAAAATATACCCAGAGTTATCTGAGCTACTGGATAAGGTGAGGCGAATTTGCACCCACTTTAGACATTCGTCCACAGCAGCTGCAAGTCTTTCAGCCCTTCAAATCCAATTTAACTTGCCGAAACACAGGCTAACTTGCGACATGCCTACGCGATGGAACTCCACCTTCCATATGTTGGCAAGGTTTAATGAGCAGCAGAAGGCAATAGCGGAATTTCAGCTGCAACATGCCCGTCAACCCGGAAGTCATACCACACACATCAGTACTTTCGAGTGGGTCTGGATCGCTGACCTTTGCGAGTTGCTGGATAACTTCGAATACTGCACCAAACTTGTCAGTGGGGATCAGTCGATTATCAGTCTCACCATCCCCATGCTCTGCCTGCTCCAAGAATCCCTAATGAATCTCAAAACAGATGCTTTGAGAGCACAGCGGATGGCTATGGAGCCAGAATTGAACATCGCTGATCCTAGCCACCCAAGCCAATATCAGCAGGCTACATTGGTTCAGGAAGATGGTGATGAGGGTGATGATGAAGAAGATTTATTTTTCTCTGGTACTGATGTGAACCCTGATGGGACTCCCAACCCTACGTTTATGTCGGTACAGCATGGGTGGGCTGAAGAGGAGGAGGCGGACACCGATTTAGAGGCCACGACGCGTAGTGATCTTCATTCTGTTGTAACCGAGGAGATGAGTCTTTGCAGCTTAGCACACATGGCTGAAGTAATGTGTCAATGTGTCTCCAAAGATCCACGCGTCATACACATCTATGACAGCGACCTCTACTGGTTGTCAACGTTTTTGGACCCACGGTACAAAGACAAATTTCAGTCGCTGCTGTCGCACTCATCCAGGGACTTAACGATGGATAATGTAAAGAGGGTTCTTCTTGATATTTTGCTGGCAATATCACCGTCTGAATCCGCTATACATCGAAGAACCAGCTCTTTGCAACAGCAGCCTTTGGTTGGGACACAAACGCCATCAATGACAAGAAGAGGTGGGGGTAAGATGTCCGCCAACTGGGCGATGTTCAACAGACCTTCCAATCAAGAACGGAATTTGCCTACGGTCACCTTGAGTAGGAGACAACAATTGTCCAACATGGTGCAGCAGTATCTCAGTGACAGTACCAGCTTCCTAACCGACCCTTCTGTACCCTTTAATTACTGGGTTTCCAAGCTGCACACTTGGACTGAGCTCTCATTGTATGCCTTGGAGGTGCTGGCATGCCCAGCTGCTAGTGTGACATCAGAGCGTGTTTTCAGTGCCGCTGGGGGTATAGTCACTGATAGAAGGTCCCGCCTCACCACAGAAAATGCCGACAGGCTCACTCTAATTAAATTCAACAAGGATTGGATATCATCACAGTTCCTAAGCCCTCCAGACGACAGTACACAATCCTAGATTAACCTAATCATAATTTATATGATTGGGAGATTGCGCTGTTAACAATATGCCCATTTTGGACAGGAATTAATGACATGTCCCTTAGCTCTGTTGATTTCATTAGGCACCCAGTCCAAGCAATAATATGCTATGGGCCAAGCGCCCTGCTTTATGTAAAAAAATACTTTATTAAGCCCTTTGGGCTAATTTTTTGAGGCACCAAGCCTAGGCCTGCATAGTGGGCCTTGCTTGTTCTATGCTCATAGTCCAAGCAATAATATGCTATGGGCCAAGCGCTCTGCTTTATTTAAAAATAGACTTTATTAAGCCCTTTGGGCTAATTTTTTGAGCCACCCAGGCTAACAAGCTTATCATGGTTTTGGAGACACCCTGGCTAACAAGCTTTTCATGGCCCTTAGGCCTACATTTATACCAAAAATGCCAAACAGCCCCTTGGGCTAATTTTTTGAGCCACCCAGGCTAACAAGCTTATCATGGTTTTGGAGACACCCTGGCTAACAAGCTTTTCATGGCCCTTAGGCCTACATTTATACCAAAAATGGCAAACAGCCCCTTGGGCTAATTTTTTGAGCCACCCAGGCTAACAAGCTTATCATGGTTTTGGAGAGACCCTGGCTAACAAGCTTTTCATGGCCCTTAGGCCTACATTTATACCAAAAATGCCAAACAGCCCCTTGGGCTAATTTTTTGAGCCACCCAGGCTAACAAGCTTATCATGGTTTTGGAGACACCCTGGCTAACAAGTTTTCATGGCCCTTAGGCCTACATTTATACCAAAAATGCCAAACAGCCCCTTGGGCTAATTTTTTGAGCCACCCAGGCTAACAAGCTTATCATGGTTTTGGAGACACCCTGGCTAACAAGCTTTTCATGGCCCTTAGGCCTACATTTATACCAAAAATGCCAAACAGCCCCTTGGGCTAATTTTTTGAGCCACCCAGGCTAACAAGCTTATCATGGTTTTGGAGACACCCTGGCTAACAAGCTTTTCATGGCCCTTAGGCCTGCATTTATACCAAAAATGCCAAACAGCCCCTTGGGCTAATTTTTCGAGGCACCAAGCCTATGCCTGCATCGTGGGCGTTGCTTGTACTATCATCCTGCTGGAGCCTGGTGAAGGGTCCCACTGTACGCTCCATAGAAAACGCGTAGACGCGATGTGTAGCATGTAGACGTCCCAGCCTCTCACATGTGTGTTCATAGTCTTGTTGCCATAGCGAGGCATAAAGTAACCCCCCAAACACAGGCACTGTTTATTTGTCAGCAACAGTTGTATGTGGAGTCATGATTTGACACTTAGTAACCAAGGTGACTTCATGCGCCATGCGGGCCGTAAAGTACTTGCTAATGATGCTCTCTCCCCTGTCCCCCACGCCAAATGTCTCGGGGTAATCCTTGACTCCTCCCTCTCCTTCAAGCCCCACCTGTAGTCCCTAACCAAGTCCCTGTGACTCCAACTCAAAAATATTTCACCAATTCGCTCGTTCCTCAATCCTGACACTGCTGAAACACTCATAAATGCCCTCATCATCTCCGGCCTTGACTACTGCAACCTCCTTCGCACAGGCCTCCCTGCCAACTCTCTTGCACCTCTCCAATCTATACTAAACTCTGCTGACCGACTAATCCATCTGTCCTCACGCTACTCCCCTGCCTACCCCCTCTGCCAAGCCCTTCACTGGCCCCTCCGCCCCACAGAGAGCTCACTTTAAAACACTGACCATGACATTCAAAGCCTTACACAACCTATCCCCACCATACATTCTCCGACATGATCTCCCGATACCATCCCTCACGCAACCTGCGTTCATCCCAAGAACTTGTCCTACACTCCCCCCTCATCTCCTCTTCCCACAACCGCATACAGGATTTCTCCCGGTCATCCGCCATGCTCTGGAACTCCCTGCACCACCTCATCAGTCAGTCGCCTACCCTGTGAACCTTCAAGAGACACCTAAAGACCCCACCTCTTCCGACAGGCCTACAACCTGCCATGAAACCCCGCTACACACGCCCCACGACCGACACCTTCCCCACCCTATTGTATCCCCACCCACCCCTCGTAGAATGTGAGCCCACGCGTACAGGGTCCTCTACTCTTATACCTGTATGACCTTATTGTCTATGTTTATTGTACTTGTCCTTGTCTACCTTATCCTCATGTAAAGCGCCATGGAACCTATCGGCGCTATATAAATAAATAATAATTATAATAATGATGATGACTTGAAGCCCACCCACAAAAAAAACTACACATCCATTCCTTGAAAAAAGACAGACACAAAGCTGTTTTTTAAAACTGTGTTTCAAAAACAAAATGGCAGCACTGGTTGGACATTGTGACCATATGAAAGGACACACCCCCAACCAATATCACCCCGCTTTTCCATTTTGCGGATACATATATAGAAAGAAAGAAGAAGAAAAATCAGAGCAATTGAACATTTTGCTCAAGATAACAAAAAAATGTAAAATAAAAATAAAGTATTTAAAGAACAAATGGAGCCCTACAGGTCCTGGTAGGTGGGCTGTCCATCTTCTAAAAGGTCAAGGGCCCCATGTATGGCCTGGGCTAACCCTTGAGGGTGGATCCTCTGCTCTGGTGTAGGGAACGCTGGTAGGTCCCTGTTAGGTGGCCACTGGCAGTGAGGCAAAGGAGGTATAGCCCTGTGGGGTGGCACATGGCTGTCCCGGGGTGTGGGCCTGCCTAGCCTGTTAGAGGCCGATAGTTTCCACCCATCCAAATACTCAAAAACCTCACCTGGGTGGTTATTGGGCTGACAGGCTTCAAGCACTATCTGTAATGCTGACCTTGCCCGCAGTAGCCTGTCAAATGGAATATTATCCATGAATGGTAATATACTGCGGGCAAAGTCAGCATTACTCTGTTTTAAAATAGAAAGAGGTGACCCGGGATTTGACCATAAGCTGGCCCTGGCGCTCGTGGCGGCGGTGGTGGTGCTGGCCCTGCCGCTGGTGGCGGCGGTGGTGGTGCTGGCCCTGCCGCTGGTGGCGGCGGTGGTGGTGGTGGTGGTGGCGGCGACGGCGGTGGTGGTGCTGGCCCTGCCGCTGGTGGCGGCGGTGGTGGTGGTGGTGGTGGTGGCGGCGACGGCGGTGGTGGTGATGGCCCTGCCGCTGGTGGCGGCGGTGGTGGTGGTGGTGGTGGCGGCGACGGCGGTGGTGGTGGTGGCGGCGGTCGTGGTGGTGGTGGTGGGTTTTCTCCACGCCGCCTTCTGTTTGGAGGTGGAGGGTTAGCTGCACGCCGCCCTCTGTAGTAAGCTTCTCTGTGGGTAAAGTAAAAAAAAATTTGGTGAATGCATTGCATTTGGAAACAAAAACATAGGTCAAACATTAAGTTGCACGCTTTTTAGTCTCTGTGTATCTGTGTATTCTTAATCAGATATTTTTTATTATTATTAAAGAATAACCAACTGTACATAACATAAAGGAATATGTGACTTGGTTTGCTAATTCCATAATAATACATAATTTTTCCCCCCCTTATTACCACCCACCCCCCCCATCCCATGTAATCTAGACGATCAATAACACCAATGGTTCACATGAAAAAAACGTCCCCCTGACTTCACTTTTAACTTTACATACTTAATTTACAAAACTTTTAGCTTATATCATCTATATAAACCAGGGAAGGGGTTTGAAACGTATACAATATATATATAATCTATTTATATAATCGGGAGTTTGAAATTCGGGCACTGTAGCCGAATCCCAAACTCCTTAGCGTCACTGCGAGCGGAGATGCTTATGCGCTTTCGCGAGCCGCAGACGCCTAACTCACACAGCCGCTATAGCGTTTTCGAGAGCGGCCTCGCGCCCTACGCTCCCAGCAAGACCTGCGCCCCTGACAGCGCCCCATCCGCCCCGGCATGCTGGCATTTGTACTTACCCCGTCTGTGCACCCACAGGTCTTAGCAGATCACTGATGCTGACAGCGGGGGGGACAACACAGACAATCAAATCAGGAGGAGGTCAGTGTCAGGAGGAGATGACAGCCGCCCGCCGGGGCCTGTGACACTGCAGAGGTCACAGTGGGGCTGTGTGTGTGGACAACAGGGAGGCCGGGGGCTACGGACGTACCGGACACGTCCTCTGCTCCCGGAGATCTGCCGCGGGTCCGCGCTCGCAGCATATCTGACGCAGGAGCCGCGCTCACCCTGCCCACACCACGCCCTCTGCCAAACAACCCACACCTCTCACTGCCCTCCTGCAGCTAATCACACCCCATGTTTACCTTTGCCATGATGTCATTCAGCTGCGGCCGCTATCTTTAATAAGGTCAGTAATGATGGCAGTAATTGGATCTCTGCTCCCTCTAGCCCGCCACAACACTGTAGCACCATCTATTAACCCTATTCTCATCACCTATATACTCTGCTACCCACAGAGCCGCCTGTATACTCTGCTACCCACAGAGCCGCCTGTATACTCTGCTACCCACAGAGCCGTCTGTATACTCTGCTACCTCAGACCCGCCTGTATACTCTGCTACCCACAGAGCGGCCTGTATACTCTGCTACCCACAGAGCCGTCTGTATACTCTGCTACCTCAGACCCGCCTGTATACTCTGCTACCCACAGAGCGGCCTGTATACTCTGCTACCCACAGAGCGGCCTGTATACTCTGCTACTCACAGACCCGCCTGTATACTCTGCTACCCACAGAGCCACCTGTATACTCTGCTACCCACAGAGCCGAATTGGAACCTAATGTATATATTAATAAATAATAATAATTGTACACAACAGTGCTGCAGACACATACCTTGGCATACGGGCCACCGGGTGAAGGAAGGAAAGCCGGTCGTAGAAATGGTAGTGGGTCATCAATGGAGCTGCTCCCGGTTCTCTCTCCGAGTACTGCCGGTACTGCTTCCTATGCTGGTCCCGGCAGCTCCTCCACCGTTTTTTAAGATGGTCAACTGTGAAATGATTTCAAACCGGGTTTAGAGATGTGTAATATTTGAAACACCAAAAGTATGTGTACAAATCATCAATAACATTTTATTCATGTTGTGTGTGTAATGTGTATACAAGGCACAGTGACACGACAGTGTGGAACATCATCAACAGCATTACGGACATTGAGCTCACGTGGCCACAATCACAAATGAGGCAGGACACATGTCAACGCATAGAGAATGTAATAGTGCGGGCACCAGACTCTGGTCATTAGTGGTATTTATATACACCCAACCCCTTGGCCGTAAGAGCCAGGAGGATCAGACCTTAAACTAAGTGTACTGTTGTGACCCCATCCAAATATAGGCAACTATGCGGTGGAGCATGATAACACATTCAGGGTCCTGTATACCCTGCTATGGGGGCCCTGTATTCCCACTGCTGGGGGCCCTGTATACCCACTGGGGCACTGTCTACCCACTGCTGGGGGCCCTGTATACCCACTGCTGGGGGGGCCTGTACACACACTGAGGGCCCTGTATACAGGGACTGACTGGCACCCTACAGTTTGGGTGGCAACCCTCCCTCACCGGCCCGACACAGGTGAGGACGGGGGGTGGGGTGGGGGGGTGATGACTGGCGGCCGCCTCACAGTCACCGCAGCTCCCGCAGTCTCCTAGGGCTCGCTCCCAGCCGCAGCCTCGCGCTCCTCACAGCCGCTCGCTCACAGTCGCAGCCGCACGCCACTCACAGACGCTCACTCCCGGACGCAGCCGCGCGCTGATGACGTCATCGCGCGGCCAGGAGCTTCCGTTTCCGCCTGCTGCTTCAGGGACATGCGGATGATTCATGCTCCTGCAGCCGCATGACCCGTGGCACCTGGGCCAGTCCGCCCCTGCCTGTATACCACAATATGGGGGCATGTATACCCATCTGGGGGCCTGTATACTCTGCAGGGGGAGGTGTATACTCTGCTGGGGGGCTGTCTACCAGTGATAGCCGCTGTGTACCAGGATGGCGGTCAATATGTTTTCACAGTTTTTGGGGGCAAAAATATGGGGGTCGGCTTATACACGGGTCGGCTTATACACGAGTATATATACAGTAAATGCAATATATAACGTGTGAACTCATTTAAATTACTTAGATTGCTCTGTTCCTCATGGTCACTTCGATGGAACGCAGGGAACATCTCTTGGGCGATCTCTCTCCAGGCTGTATTAATTTGGGTCGTATCCCCATAGTCAGGATCTGTAGGGAGCCATAGAAATGGACGAGCCTCCACAAGTTCAATAAGACGCAGTGTGTTCACCGTGCCACGGCCTGCTGCCATGATTGCACTGATGAATGGATTGCTCTGTGTGTGCGCCTGTCAGCGCGACTCGTTTCCTGTTTCCTTAAAGCATGGTGTGTGCTGGAGAATCGCTTCCCTCGCATCATCGGCTCCAAGCCTCCAAATAAGAGAAAAACCAGCGAGTTTGGACTCGCACACTTTCAGAGACACATCAGCGAGTTGTAAATGTCATTATTCGCTATTACTCGGTTCCCTATTCATTAACATTGGACTCGCTGGACTCGCAACGAGTCCCAAGTCCTTGACTCGGACTCGTTGGGGTCTTGCGATTCCGAGTCTTTTAGGACTCGCCCATCTCTAGTATTACTGTGCGCCCGGTCACATGATTTGATGGCCGGGAAACAGGAAGAGCAACAGAGGAGCTGTGAGCAAGGACCGCGCATTGGAGGGTGAGTTAACAGTATGTTGTTTTAAATGTGCGCGCCGGCTCCCGGGCATATGCAGTGACGGGGGGGGGGCAGACATATTCTTGATGTGGGAGCTATGTGCATGCCGGCTCCCTGGCATATACAGTGACAGGGGGGGGCAGGCATATTCTTGATGTGGGGGCTATGTGCCGGGTCGCGAGCACACACTCTGACTTCCTGCGCTCGGCTGTGGAAGTCAGAGCGCGCGCTCGCGACCCAGCTGTAGCTGATGACGTGTGCACGGGCATGAGATCCCGTGCACAGGCTCAGGAGGCTGTGACGACAAGAAAGGGCTGGCCGTTACTGCTGCGAGGGGAGACAGGATGATGACTGGCAGCTGCAACCCGGCTTTAGCCCCAGCTAAGTAACGCCCACCCGTCCCTTCATTAAATACTTTATAAATCATTATCTCAACTTTTAAAAAGCAGTTTTTTTAGCAAAAAACCTTGCAGCACATGTATGTGCTGGGTGTAGGGAACCATATTAATAGTCCGGGGGGGTCATTTGGGGTGGTTCGTTCCCTTTAAGTGTCAGTTTTTGTGAATCAGTGATTTTCATATATGAAAAAGTAAATTAATTACAAAGCCTCTCCTATCCACTACAATGTTAATCACTACCGCACACAGATTACACACTGGCGCCATCCATGTGCTGTCTATGATTTTCATTGGCAGACTCATGCAAGTTTGATTCGTGACTCAGAACAAAAACAGACACTGTCATGTGTTGACTGCTGCAGTCTATTTATTAAGCTCTCTGTAGTTTTAATGTGGAGCTATCACGGCGGTCTTGGTCCAGACCGTGTCCCGGGTTCCGCAAGTAATGGGGGGATATTTACAGGTGAGTTTGTCGTGAAGCCACCCACGGGTTGTGGTCAGTGAGGGGACCACCGCTGCTGCAGAACCTCCAGGATGATGTTTAGGCAGTTGGATATGTAACGGCTCTCTGTGGGTAGAGCTTGGTTCCCCAGGGCAGTGATAGTAATAGTCCATGATTGAGGCTATGGATGTTGTAGGATAGGGGTAGTGGTAGAGATCATGGTAGTTTGTGAGTTTGTGAGGGCACACAGGGTTTGAGCACAAGGATCACACACACTCACAGTTTTGACGTTTTCCAGGGCTTTACTGCAGATTTTGTAGCAGAGTACTGTCCACGGAGTCTGTACTGGGGCCGGGTTGCTCCCACCCTGTCCGGGTCCTCAGCTTCCTACTCCTGCGCCTTGTGTGTGGCCCTGCTGCTGCTTTAGCTGAGCTGCTGGGCCTGTCTCTCCTCACAGGTACCCCCTTTGCTAGGCAACTTGAGTCCTTCCGTGTGCTTCTGACCCCGCCGTGTTGCTTTGCTGAGGTACAGTGTAGATATATAACCTCCACTATTCCGGTGTTTTCTGTGCTGCGTGTTTCAGTCTCAGAGTCGGATCCGGTATCCTGTCTCTGCGCTCCTCTGGGGTGAGTTATGAGGTAACTCAGTCTCCCAGATATGTTCCTCTCTTTTTTTGTACTCCTCTCCTCAGACCCTGGCTTCAGGCCTGAAATTAGTCAGTGGTCCCTGTTAGGAGCTCAGCACTGCTCCCATTTACAGGTCCTCCTCCTAGTGCTCCCTGCACTAAACTGAACTGTCAATTGTCAACTCTCAACTAACTACTTCCTCCTCAGACAATAATATATAAGGGAGCTGCTTTAGCTCCCCCTTCTGGCCTAGAGGTGCTAGTGCAGTGTCAGGTGTTGTGTGGGGAGTTAACCCTTGTGATGTTGCTTCTGTGGCACTTAACCCCTGGGGTGCCACATTTATAGGAGTTTATTTCCTTTGACACATTAGAAGTTAATGTGTAGATGCTGCTGTGTGTTGCTGTGGCTCTTTAGTTCGGACATTTTTGGTTTGTCAGGTTACCACGCCCCTGGCCTTTAAATAGTTATCTATTCCACCTGCAGATGTCGCTGATAGAGTTCAGTCTCTTCTAGGACCTCAAGCTGTGAAGACACAAGTGCTGTTGTGCTGTAGTCCTTCTGCTGTTCTGATCTGGAGATTCCCTTACCTTGGGAGATGCTGTGTTTTCCCGGTCTGTAGCTGGAGGTATGGGGCTCTTAGACCAGGGCATATTAGAAGGATGGGAAAAGGGTGCTGACCCAGACCTCCTCACCTTTAAAGGTACTTCTAGGAGCAAGATGAGCCAGAGATATCCAGTCTCAGGGTCAGACTAGCTTCCCTGAACCCGTTAACCCATCTTACCATCCTGATTCCCTTACTGCTATACCACCCTGTGACTAACACTTTCTACAAAAATACAGATACATGAATATCTCTGCAGATTGTAACAGGTACATGTTCTATCTGTAAAGAGCATGTACAGAAGGTGAGCATGAAAAATGAACATCTGATTGAGACATAAAGCAGAAAATATAATCTTCTAAATAGATGGATGATACTGCTTATGATTTGTGCTAATACTGCAGATACAACCAAAGCATCATTAATTAATATGTCACAAAAAATATCAAAATATATTGATGAAATAATGCAAAATGAATAGATCATATCAAACATAGTCTACACGCATAGTGAAATTGTGGTTTAATTACATTCAATGAACTATAAGCATCTGTAAGAGTGTGTAAAAATTTACTTCCTGAATAAAAAGGTGGGGGCTGTCAGCTGAGGAGGTTGTCACGGAGACAGGGAGGACTTTATGACAGTTTGGGCTGAGGTAAACGAGTCTCCTGAGGTGCTGTGAGGAGAGTGGCTGTGGAGAAGTCTGAGCCAGATAAAGCTGAGACCGGACACTGATCCACTGGACAGCAGAGCCCCTGGAGGGGACCAAAGACTTATTCCCTGCTAAGAAGCGAGTATACTACTGCCAGGAGAGGAGTGCTTTAGAGGAGACGGGTCGGCCATACTGTGAGAGGAAAAGACTGAATCTCTGCTGTGAGACTGCAGGCCTCGGTGTGGTGTCTCTAGGTGAACACACTTGGCCTCCCAAAAAGCTACAGAGACTAAGACCCCCCTTCAGACAAGAGAACACAATATCCCTATTTACTACAGTTGTGTTTTATTTATTTTTCATTTTTGGCGCTGAAGACCATTGGAAGTGACTGCGTTAACAGTACTTCCCCAGGCCTGTACAGACTATAATTGGACTAAACTTTACTATTAGATAAGGTACCCGGGTATCCAACAGATCAGATATATAAATATATATGTACATATATGTACACTGGGTTTATATGTATTGTATGTATAGAGTTGATAAGATTGTAAATCGGTGTGTTATTTCAGTGATCCTCACTAAACTGCATCCATCTGATTTACACCTGTCCTGCTGCTGTGTGTAGTAAATCGCTTATTTTTCTGTATAGATTTTAGGTACCGTATATACTCGTGTATAAGCCGAGTTTTTCAGCACATAAAATGTGCTGAAAAGTCCCCCCTCGGCTTATACACGGGTATATACGGTAATTACTGACACCACACGGGTGCCATCCATGTTTTTCATGGTCCCATATGATATGATACAGCGCCCCCCCCCATGGAATCCCCCCCCCCTTCCCCCGTATATACAGCCCCCCCGTGGTATCCAGGGCCCCCCTTGCTGCACCTGTAAAGGAAGATATCAGTATACTTATCGCTGCCGCCGCCGCCGCTCCGCTTCTCGGTCACCGCGATGCTCCGGGTCTTCATGCTTCCTGTTCCTTCTCCGGCGCTCAGGAAATGACGTCATTGTTCGAGCGTCGGAGAAGGAACAGGAAACATGAAGACCCGGAGCAGCGCGGTGACCGAGAAGCGGAGCGGCGGCGGCGGCAGCAGCGATAAGTATACTGACATCTTCCTTTACAGGTGCAGCAAAGGGGGCCCTGGATACCACGGGGGGCGTGATACAGCTGGGGCCCCTGTATACTAATGGGGGGAGGGTCTGTATACCCCTGGGGCTGCTGCTGTATATACCCCCTGGGGCTGCTGCTGTATATACCCCCTGGGGCTGCTGCTGTATATACCCCCTGGGGCTGCTGCTGTATATACCCCCTGGGGCTGCTGCTGTATACTACCACTGGGGCTGCTGCTGTATATACTACCACTGGGGCTGCTGCTGTATATACCCCCTGGGGCTGCTGCTGTATACTACCACTGGGGCTGCTGCTGTATACTACTACTGGGGCTGCTGTATACTACTACTGGGGCTTCTGTATACTACTACTGGGGCTGCTGCTGTATATACCACTGAGGCTGCTGTATACTACTACTGGGGCTTCTGTATACTACCTCTGGGGCTTCTGTATACTACCACTGGGGCTGCTGTATATACCTCTGGGGCTGCTGTATACTACCACTGGGCCTGCTGTATATATCTCTGGGGCTGCTGTATACTACTACTGGGGCTTCTGTATACTACTACTGGGGCTGCTGCTGTATATACCACTGAGGCTGCTGTATACTACTACTGGGGCTTCTGTATACTACCTCTGGGGCTTCTGTATACTACCACTGGGGCTGCTGTATATACCTCTGGGGCTGCTGTATACTACCACTGGGTCTGCTGTATATATCTCTGGGGCTGCTGTATACTACCACTGGGGCTGCTGCTGTATATACCACTGGGGAGGCTGCTGTATATACCTCTGGGGCTGCTGTATACTACCACTGGGGCTGCTGTATATATCTCTGGGGCTGCTGTATACTACCACTGGGGCTGCTGCTGTATATACCACTGGGGAGGCTGCTGTAACACTGCTGGGGCCTGTATGTACCACTGGGGAGGCTGCTGTATACCACACTTCTGGGGGCTGTATACTACCACTGGGGAGGCCTGTATACCACTGCGGGGGCCTGTATACCACACTGCTGGGGGCTGTATACCTGTGCTGGGGTCCACCCTCGGCTTATACATGAGTCAATAGGTTTTCCCAGATTTTGGGGGCAAAAGTAGGGGGGTCGGCTTATACACGGGTCGGCTTATACACGAGTATATACGGTAAATTTATTTTTTGGCATTGTCTCCTCACACTGAGGAGGAACATTAAGGTAACACACCGACCCCTAGCTTGATGCTGGGTGTATGTAAATAATTTATCTATTTCTGGGGAAATAACATATCTGTGCATCTTACTCTAAATTTTCCATCTGTTTCCCCAAGTAAAAGCAAGTATTTTATGTTGCTTCTGCCTCCGTCTCTGTTTCTGTGACTCACTGGATCTAGTACGGACCTCTGGTCATTACATTTTGGCGTAGTCGGCAGGATCCAGTGTTTGTCATAGACGGAGGCGGCGAGGGAAGAAATGACCCCACCACACCAGCAGTCATGCTGCTGGGTGCGAATCCTTTGGCAGCCGCGGCGAATGTGGGAGGGTATGTGCCGGTAGGAGCTTTACTCCAGCACATGCCGAAATACGACGGGCATAACATGGCGTTGCAGGATTGGGCTGAGAGGGTCCGGAGTATTCTGCGGATGTGTAATCTGGCTCCTGCAGTACGAGCAGAACTGGCATTAAATGCACTAGAGGGTGATGCTAGGCGGATGGTGATGGTACGACCTGAGGCTGAGAGGAGTACGTTAGAGAAAATTTTGGTACTGTTAGAGGGGAGTTTGGGAGGCCGGGCCCGTGTGACCCAGCTTCGATTTTTTTTTTAATCGCCCTCAAAAGGAAAGTGAGTCTCTGATGCAGTACTCTAATACGCTACAGGAGACATTGAACGAAGTGCAGCGACTAGACCCAGGGGCCATGGGAGCGTTCCGGGAGGTAGACCACTTGCTCCGGGACCAATTCATCACAGGACTAGCCAATAGGCCCCTTCGGGATAAACTGTTGGAGGTGGCCCGGGCTACCCCAGAAATATCTTTTTGGCAGATTTACCAGGCCGCGGTGGAAAGGGAGGCGGAGTCCACCCTGGTAGTTCAAGGGTGCTGTGGACAGTACACGGATGGAAAAAAGTCAAATGCCAGTGTCAGGAGCGGAGGGACTGGTAGACGTTGTGCAAGCTCTGCGTGCCGAGTTGAAGGAGCTAAAGCTGGAAGTGTCTAAGATAAGAGCTGGGTCGTCTCCTACTACCCTGGAGAGGCCACCAGCCACACCCTCTGGGATGGTGGTTCCACCGACAGCCAGACCACCCTCTTTGAATAACTCGAGCCCCCGTCCACGAAGAGTAGTTACCTGCTGGAGGTGCGGGCGCCAGGGACACATCTCACGATACTGCCGGATGTCCACAGTCCCCGAGACTCCTTCGCCGATGTTAAACTCCCAGCCGCTGCCTTGAGGGGGCAAATCGCAGCGGCCCACCCCCCACAAGCCCTCAACGGGAAGAGCAAGATTTGTTCGCATGCAGTCCAGTTTTAGAAGCAGAATTTGAAGGGCGGAAGATGAGTTGTTTGGTTGACACGGAATCTGAATGTACCATTATGCCTCTGGAAGTGTTCGAGGAATACTTCAGTCAACTAGTGGTCCCCGAAGATGGCCGAATCATAAGACTTACCGCCGCTAACAATGGCCAGCTGACAGTGAAAGGGATCGTGTGGATGAGGCTGAAAATGTTTGGTCAAGAGCTGGGTCAGAAAGGGGTAGTGCTGGTGGACCACCCCCCTAGAAGAGGGATGGAGGTGACACTTGGAATGAACATTCTGCGAGATCTAAATCATCAGATGTATGCCCGTGAGGGACCCCGATACTGGACTCATGCTACAAGTCACCGACCAACTCAGAGAATGTTACACCGCCTAGTGTTGAACTGTAACCTGCTGAAAAGTGCAGTCCCTGGGGCCGGGTGGGCCTAGTCCGAGTGCCATCACGGACCACAATTTCACTGGCACCCCGACAGGAGGAACTCTTAATGTTGCCAGTGGGGGCGGCGCAGAGGCTGAATGGACTTGAGGTATTACTTGAGCCAGCCCCAGAGAAGTCCTCTCTTGCCAAGGTGCATGTGGCCCGGTCTTTGGCGATTGTGAAGAATGGACGGGTGCCAGTCAGATGCATTAACGTGTTGGAGGAGGCTGTTACCATTCCTGCTGGGGCCATCCTGGCTGAACTGTTCGTGCCAGAGGGGAAGATGCCTGATAAGGCAGTGTTTGAATTGCGGCCAGACCCACAGTCATCCTGGACATATGCGGTCGAAGTAGGGGGGACTGAATCTCCTACTGAAGACTGGAATGGTCGTGTGATCATGGATCAGATGGGAGTAGATCGGGAGGAACTGACTTCCTTGCAACTAGAGCAGTTGGAGAGGGTCGTGTGGGAACATGAAGAGGCCTTCTCGAGACATGGAGAAGACTTCGGGTGCTCTCCGATGATTGAGCATGAGATTCCCACGGGGGACACCCCTCCCATTAGAGAACGTTATCGTCAGATTCCCCCGACACTTTATCAAGAGGTGAAGGGCATGGTGGCCAGTATGCTGGACAATCAAGTGATACGAGAGAGCCAAAGTCCCTGGGCTGCCCCCGTGGTCCTGGTGCGAAAGAAGGATGGGACCCTCCGATTTTGTGTGGATTATCGGAAATTAAATGTGCACACGGTGCGAGACGCATACCCGTTGCCTCGGATTGAGGAGTCCCTGTCAGCATTAGGACGGGCCAAATACTTCTCAATGTTGGACTTGGCGAGCGGATATTGGCAGGTACCAATGGCTGAGAAAGATCGGGCAAAGACAGCATTTATTCTGCCAATGGGGCTCTACGAATTCAATCGGATGCCGTTCGGACTCAGTAATGCCCCGGGGACCTTTCAACGCCTTATGGAACACTGCTTAGGCGACATGAATTTCGAATCGGTACTGATATATCTAGATGACATCGTGGTGTTCGGGACATCATTTGAAGATCATCTTGAGAAGTTACGCCAAGTGCTCCAACGGCTCAGCCGCCATGGATTGAAAATAAAACCGAAGAAATGTCAACTGTTCAAGAGTCGCATAGAGTATCTAGGCCATGTGGTGACTCCCGACGGGGTGTTACCCTCAGCCAGTAAGATCTTAGCGGTACAGGAGTGGCCACCTCCCCAGACCCTGCGGGAGGTTCGGGCTTTCTTGGGATTGGCGAGGTACTATCGACGATTTGTGCCCAGATTTTCACAAGTAGTGGGTCCTCTGAATGAACTTTTAAGAGGGACAGCGCTGGGTCCTCGCAACCGCCCTATTCAATGGGGGCCTCAGCAGCAAAAGGCATTTGACGAGGTGAAAACTGCCCTAACGAGTGCCCCGTTGTTGGCATATGCCCGGTTTGATACCCCTTTCCTGTTGTACACTGACGGTAGTCTTCACGGGTTGGGGGCGGTACTGGCCCAAATTCAGGATGGCCGGGAGCGGGTCATCGCCTATGGCAGCAGGTCTTTAAGGGACACTGAGCGCAATCCGGCTAACTATAGTTAATTTCGCCTGGAGCTACTAGCATTGGTATGGGCTATGACAGAGCGTTTTGCCGAATACCTCACTGGTGCTGAAGTGTTGGTAATGACAGATAACAATCCCCTGTCCCACTTAGATAATGCAAAACTGGGGGCACTAGAACAGCGATGGGTTGCCCGCCTTGCTAAGTTCAACTATCGTATTAAATTTCGGTCTGGACGAGAGAATAGAAATGCCGATGCGCTGTCACGGGTGCCTTTGGGACCCTCAGGAGGGAGTGTTGACGATGAACTCGAGGACATCGAGACTCCCGATTTTGGTCAATTACCTATCTTCCAGAGTGTGGTACATTCAAGTGGGGTGGCATCAGGATGCCTTATGTCCTTGGTAAAACTCCTGCTGACTGGTTAGAGGACCAAAATGGCTGTCCAGGCATTAAACTGGTACGCTCTTGGGTACAGAATAGAGTATGGCCACGACCAGAAGAGAAGGCCCAATTGTCCACAGAAGGCGAGAAGCTGTTGCGTCAGTGGGACAAGTTGTGCGTTGAACATGACCTATTATATCGCAAGGTTTATTTGCAATCTGAGTTGCAGCACCGGCACCAGCTGGTGATCCCCATGTCGCTGGGGCTGGTGGTTGCCCGTGAAGCGCATGAGAAAGGAGCTCACTTTGGTAGTGAAAAGACACTCCAGTGGCTACAGCGAGTCCTCTATTGCCCTGACCTGGGAGGCATGGTAGCGGAGGCGTGTCGGCAATGTCGGGTCTGTGGGCTCAGTAAGAGTCCTGAGCAGCGGGCCCCTACGCAAACAATTAAAACGTCTGCCCCCTTGGAATTGCTCATGATTGATTATGTCTTGATAGGGTACTCGACGTCGGGGTGCTCCTATTGCTTGGTGATGACAGACCACTTCACTAAATATGCTGTGGCGGTGCCAACGAGAGATCAGACAGCAGAGTCGGCAGCTAAGGCCGTGTGTCGTCATTTTCTCCATGTGTTTGGGTGTCCGCAAAGAATACACTCAGATCAGGGGGCATGTTTTCAGAGTACTCTAATGAAGTAACTGTACCAGTTGTATGGTATCCAGCAGTCAAAGACAACACCCTACCATCCACAAGGTAATGGAGCTTGCGAACGTTTCAATCGGACTCTTTTGCAAATGTTGAGGACATTAGAGAATGAGCAGCGGGCTCACTGGCCTGAATTTATCCCTGAATTGATGTGGGCCTATAATAACAGGATGCATAGCACTACAGGTTACACCCCACACATGCTAATGTTCGGTCGACCTGGCCGAGATATTGAAGAATTGAGTATGCCAGATCTCTCCTCCACTCACCCCCGGACCGCGTCTGAATGGGCCTGTGAACACCGGCATAGGTTAAGGGTGGTTCATCGGGTGGTGGGTAACCGACTCAGTCAGGTGACTCACCGGGACAGACACCCAGTACAAAATGAGCCTTTCTCTCTGGGGGACAGGGTGTTGGTGAGGACTAAGGGGCAATCGGGCAAGTTGAGTGATCGATGGGAGGCAACGCCATATGTGGTCAAAAGAAGGGTGAGTCCTGAAATTCCAGTCTATGAGGTAGAGCCGGTGGGAACTGGAGGACCGACCCGCAATCTTCATCGTAACATGTTGCAGCGATGTCGGTTCGAAAACTCAGGCCCCATTTCCAGGGAGCCAGAACCTGTTTCTCGGGGGTGATTCATCCTAGTAATACCGAATGTTGTGATGAGCCTTTCCCTGTGTCTACCCACCTTTTCCCTGTGGTAAATGCGCCGCCATATAGTGAGAATATTGTGCATCCTATGTCTTCTCCTAGGGATGCTGAACAAGGACAGGTGCCTGATCCGGACAATGTGCTATGGAATGCAGCACCTCAGGAGGGAGCATCTTCATCAACTTCTCCTGGTGAAAGCACTGATACCTCTGGGACTGGAAATCCAGTGTCTGGTCCCAGGAGGTCAACTCGGGCTACAGCGGGAATACCACCACAGCGCTATGCGCAAGAGGACTTTGAGTGGGGAGGTGTGTCGAGGACGCCAACCTTTAGTGGGGTGGCATGTAAGAGTGTGTAAAAATTTACTTCCTGAATAAAAAGGTGGGGGCTGTCAGCTGAGGAGGTTGTCACGGAGACAGGAAGGACTTTATGACAGTTTGGGCTGAGGTAAACGAGTCTCCTGAGGTGCTGTGAGGAGAGTGGCTGTGGAGAAGTCTGAGCCAGATAAAGCTGAGACCGGACACTGATCCACTGGACATCAGAGCCCCTGGAGGGGACCAAAGACTTATTCCCTGCTAAGAAGCAAGTATACTACTGCCAGGAGAGGAGTGCTTTAGAGGAGACGGGTCGGCCATACTGTGAGAGGAAAAGACTGAATCTCTGCTGTGAGACTGCAGGCCTCGGTGTGGTGTCTCTAGGTGAACACACTTGGCCTCCCAAAAAGCTACAGAGACTAAGACCCCCATTCAGACAAGAGAACACAATATCCCTATTTACTACAGTTGTGTTTTATTTATTTTTCATTTTTGGCGCTGAAGACCATTGGAAGTGACTGCGTTAACAGTACTTCCCCAGGCCTGTACAGACTGTAACTGGACTAAACTTTACTATTAGATAAGGTACCCGAGTATCCAACAGATCAGATATATAAATATATATGTACATATATGTACACTGGGTTTATATGTATTGTATGTATAGAGTTGATAAGATTGTAAATCGGTGTGTTATTTCAGTGATCCTCACTAAACTGCATCCATCTGATTTACACCTGTCCTGCTGCTGTGTGTAGTAAATCGCTTATTTTTCTGTATAGATTTTAGGTAAATTTATTTTTTGGCATTGTCTCCTCACACTGAGGAGGAACATTAAGGTAACACACCGACCCCTAGCTTGATGCTGGGTGTATGTAAATAATTTATCTATTTCTGGGGAAATAACATATCTGTGCATCTTACTCTAAATTTTCCATCTGTTTCCCCAAGTAAAAGCAAGTATTTTATGTTGCTTCTGCCTCCGTCTCTGTTTCTGTGACTCACTGGATCTAGTACGGACCTCTGGTCATTACACATCACTAGTCTACTATGGATCCATATTGCTCCCAAATTAAAAGAATTAGTGGTGGTGATAGACTGGAAACATAATGGATCAGATAGCAAAAGATAGCAATAAATCATCTCATGCATCCAGGGACCCATGAGTAGAGAGGATTGAACCTTTTGAGGTTTGGTTTGGGTCGCCAAATGTCCCGCTGTAGAGAAAACCTTTTTGGGTTCGGAGTTCAGATGTTTTATGTTTCCAAAGCACTAGAGTGAGCATTGCTGTGGTTGGGTACAATTGGTGAGTGGCCCAGTGTGAGCCAAGTGCAGTGTTTGATCGGCACACACTGGGATTAAAGGCATGCTTTTTGGGTGTAGTGTGTGTCTATGATTAATTTTGAAAAAAAGAAACACTCGGCCCTCCCATCTCTGGAAGTGATTTGCTTATGGATGGCTGTATGCGGTCGGAAAGCTGAACTGCCAATCAGTCACTTTTGTTTACATTTGGGTCAAGATCAAGGTGTCACAAACTTTGCCAAACAGTTTGGCTACACCAACCGAACCCAAACTTCAAAAGGTTCTCTCATCTCTAGCCATGAGATGAGATCATATTATATGTCGCGTTCAGACGTTCATTATCTTACAGTACTTATACCTGTAATGTCCGACTGATCCTACGTCTCTTGACCTTAACCTAGATCCTCATAGGCTTGTATAAAGTTATACATTGGGATCAGGAAATCCACAATCATCCCAAGAGATTCAGTCTGTGTGTGGATCATGGAATATGGATTTCTGAACTCAGCACTTCTAAAGAAAATTGCACATTTTTGGAGCAAAGCTTGTCTGATCTTATCAAGTATTGATTTCATTTTAAGTTAAGTGCGCCATATTTAATACATTTGGCACAAACCACTTCAATCTACCTATAAACATGTGTTCAAAATGTTATTGTTGATAAATCTATTTTTTTAGGATGGAGAGGAGTAATGTTACAAACTATCATCATGTTATAAGTCATCATCATATTGGATAATTTTACTTTTTTTTCACCAGGACAACTAGTTTGGCTAATGTACAATGCTCAAAAAAAGGGAAAATTAAAGTACCACATCCTAGATATCAATGAATGAAATAATCCAGTTGCAGATCTTTATTAAATACTCAGTGAACTTCATTGAGAACAATAACACATAAAAATGATCAATTTAAATCAAAACTAATATCCTATAGAGGTCTGAAATTGGAATGACTCAAAATCAAAATGGAAAATTAAATTACATGCTGATCCAACGTCAATGGAAATGTCTCAAGACAAGGAGTTGAGGCTCAGTAGTGTGTGGCTTCCACGTGCCTGCATGACCTTCCTACAATGCCTGGGCATGCTCCTGATGAGGCAGCAGATGTTCTCCTGAGAGATCTACCAGACCTTGATTAAAGCATCGGTCACCTCCTGGACAGTCTGTGGTGCAATGTGGCATTGGTGAATGGAACGAGACATGATGTCACAGATGAGCTCAATTGGATTCAGGTCAAGGGAAGGGACAGGCCAGTCCATAGCATCAACGCTGCCATCATGCAGGAACCGCAGACTCACTTAACCCCTTCCCGACATAGGACGTTGTGCAACGTCCTGTGTTTCTGCCCGTTCCCGACACAGGACGTTGCACAACGTCCTGGCAGATTTGAGCTCCTGCACCCCCTGTGAGCCGGGTCGCTCAGGTGTCACAGATGCTGCTGCTCTGTGACAACCTGTAGATGACCCCACAGGGGGTGGATTAACCCCCCCGTGCCCAGGACCCCTCCGATCGGCAGTTTAAAAGTGAAACTGCCGATCGGAGGGAATCACAGGGATTCACCCCTCCAGATCTGATTGGAGCTCTCCAATCAGATCTGGAGGGGCGGATCGGCAAGTGCCCACCCCTCCTCACCCCCCTCCAGCTCCAGGACTGTCCAGGGCCCCCCCGCCGTCCCCCCCAACCGCCCGCCCCCCTCTATTACAATGTATGTGCCGGCGGGCTGCACCCGCGTGCGCCCGCCAGCAACACTGCCTGGTCCCCTGCTCCACTGCTCCCCCCCAGGCTGCCCCCACCTCCGGGCCCTGTGCCTGGCCCCCCCCTCACCTCCTGCGGCGGGCTGCACACTTCTGTGCACCCGCCGCTGCTGCCGCCGCCGCCGCTGCTGCAGCTCCTCCTTCTCTGCCCGGCCCGCCGGTCTGTGGCCCCGCCTCCTCTCCCGGCCTCCTCCTGCTCATCGGTGGAACGAGGGAGGTAAGTATGTATGTGTATGTATGCATGTATGTGTATGTATGCATGCATGTGTGTGTATGCATACATGTGTGTGTATGCATGCATGTGTGTGTATGCATGCATGTGTGTGTATGCATGCATGTGTGTATGCATGCATGTGTGTGTATGCATGCATGTGTGTATGCATGCATGTGTGTGTATGCATGCATGTGTGTATGCATGCATGTGTGTGTATGCATGCATGTGTATGTATGCATGTGTATGTATGCATGTGTATGTATGCATGCATGCATGTGTATGTATGCATGTGTATGTATGCATGTGTGTGTATGCATGCATGTGTGTGTATGCATGCATGTGTATGTATGCATGCATGTGTATGTATGCATGCATGTGTATGTATGCATGCATGTATGTGTATGTATGTATATCTATGTATGTATGTATGTGTATGTATCTATGTATGTATGTATGTGTATGTATGTGTGTATGTATGTATGTATGTATGTGTATGTTTGTATCTATGTGTGTGTATGTATGTATGTATGTATGTGTATGTATCTATGTATGTATGTATGTATGAATGAATGAATGAATGAATTGATGGTGGGTGAATGGATAGGGGGTGCATGCGTGGACGTGAGCGTACATGAGCGTGCGTGGACGTGAGTGTGCGTAGACGTGTGCGTGCGTAGACGTGTGCGTGTGTGGACATGTGTGTGGACGTGTGCGTGCATAGATGTGTGTGTGCATAGACGTGTGCGTGCGTGGATGTGTGCATAGATGGATGTGTGCGTAGACGTGTGCGTGTGTGGACATGTGTGTGGACGTGTGCGTGCATAGATGTGTGTGTGCATAGACGTGTGCGTGCGTGGATGATGGGTGCATAGGTGGATGGATGGGTGCAACAAGGGATCAAGTGTCCTCTTGTTGTAGTCTCTGGGATCATAGTCATGGTGCACTGTATGACAGATCATTGTCATACAGTGCACCATAACTCTGACCCCAGAGACTGTAAGATGAGGACACTTCATCCCTTGCTGCAGTCTCTGGATTGACCAGAGGCGATCGAGCGTCATGGGACCTTCGTTGTGGACTACGTCGGAGGCGATCGTGCGTCATGGGACCTTCGTTGTGGACTACGTCATAGGCGATCGAGCGTCGTGGGACCTTCGTTGTGGACTACGTCGGATCTTTATAATAAAGATGGAGTCCGAATTTTGTTTGTGTTTTTTTTTCAAATAAAAAGATTTTTCTCTGTGTGTATTTTCTGACTATTTACCAGAGATTCCTAATGGCGGGTCTAACATTGGCCCTATATTATGAATCTCGGGCTTAGTGCCAGCTGACAATAAAAAGCTGGCATTAAGCCCTTTATTACCCAGTTTGCCACCGGCACCAGGGCAACTGGAAGAGTCTGGGTACAGCGCCAGAAAATGGCGCTTCAATGAATGCGCCATTTTCTGGGGCGGCTGCGGGCTGCAATTCGCAGCATGGGGGGTCCAGAACGCTTGGGCCTCTCCATGCTGCGGATTCCAGCCCCCAGCTGCCTAGTTGTACCTGGCTGGACCAAAAATATGGCGGAGCCCCATGTCATTTTTTTTCTAAAATTAGTTCTAGAAGAAAAAAAAGGGCTTTGCTGTATTTTTGGTGGCCAGCCAGGTACAACAAGGCAGCTGGGGGTTGGTGGCAATCCGTAGCTGCCAAGTTGTACCTGGCTGGACCAAAAATATGGCGGAGCCCCACGCCATTTTTTTTCTAGAATTAGTCCTAGAAAAAAAATAAAAATGGGCTTTGCTGTATTTTTGGTTGCCAGCCAGGTACAATGAGGCAGCTGGGGGTTGCTGGCAGTCCGTAGCTGCCAAGTTGTACCTGGCTGGACCAAAAATATGGCGGAGCCCTACGCCATTTTTTTTCTAAAATTAGTCCTAGAAAAAAAAAATGGGCTTCGCTGTATTTAGATGCATAGTGAACACTTTGAACCCCCAGGTTCTTCACAAATTGATCCGTAAAAATGAAAAAAGAAAATTTGTGTGAAAAAAATGTACTTTTTCCTTCTTACGGATCAATTTGTGAAGCACCTGGGGGATCAAAGTGCTCACTATGCATCTAGATGCATTCCTTGGGGGGTCTAGTTTCCAAAATGGGGTCATTGTGGGGGAGCTCCAATGTTTGGGCACACAGGGGCTCTCCATACACGACATGGTGTCCGCTAATGATTCCAATAGTTAGCGGACACAATGTCGCGTATGGAGAGCCCCTGTGTGCCTAAACATTGGAGCTCCCCTACAAGTGACCCCATTTTGGAAACTAGACCCCCAAGGAACATATCTAGATGCATAGTGAGCACTTTGAACCCCCAGGTGCTTCACAAATTGATCCGTAAAAATGAAAAAAGAAAATTTGTGTGAAAACAAATGTACTTTTTCCTTCTTACGGATCAATTTGTGAAGCACCTGGGGGATCAAAGTGCTCACTATGCATCTAGATACATACCTTGGGGGGTCTAGTTTCCAAAATGAGGTCACTTGTGGGGTAGCTCAAATGTTTGGGTACACATGGGCTCTCCATACGCGACATGGTGTCCGCTAACAATTCCAATAGTTAGCGGACACCATGTCGCGTATGGAGAGCCCCTGTGTGCCTAAACATTGGAGCTCCCCCACAAGTGACCCCATTTTGGAAACTAGACCTCCCAGGGAACGTATCTAGATTAGTTGTGAACATTTTGAACCCCCAGGTGCTTCACAAATTCATCTGTAAAATTGAATAAGTACTTTTTTTCCACAAAAAAATTCTTTTTTTATTTTTACAGATTATTTTGTGAAGCTCCGGGGTGTTCAAAATGCTCACCACCCATCTAGCAAAGTTCCCTGGGGGGTCTAGTTTCCAAAATGGGGTCACTTGTGGGGGAGCTACAATGTTTAGGCACACAGGGGCTCTCCAAACGCGACATGGTGTCCGCTAACAATTGGAGCTAATTTTTCAGTCAAATTGTTAGCGGACACCATGTCGCGTTTGGAGAGCCCCTGTGTGCCTAAACATTGGAGATCCCTCACAAGTGACCCCATTTTGGAAACTAGAGCCCCCAGGGAACTTATATAGATGTGTGGTGAGCATTTTGAACCCCCAGGTGCTTCACAAATTCATCCGTAAAAATGAAAAAGTACTTTTTTTTCCATAAACATTTTCTTTTTTCATTTTTACAGATTAATTTGTGAAGCACTAGGGTATTCAAAATGCTCACCACCCATCTAGATAAATTCCCTGGGGGGTCTAGTTTCCAAAATGGGGTCACTTGTGGGGGAGCTCCAATGTTTAGGCACACAGGGGCTCTCCAAATGCAACATGGTGTCCGCTAACAATTTGACTAAAAAATCAGCTCAAATTGTTAGCGGACACCATGTCGCGTTTGGAGAGCCCCTGTGTGCCTACACATTGGAGCTCCCCCACAAGTGACCCCATTTTGGAAATTAGACCCCCCAGGGAATTTATCTAGATGGGTGGTGAGCATTTTGAACCCCCAGGTGCTTCACAAATTCATCCGTAAAAATGAAAAAGTACTTTTTTTTTCTACAAAATTTTTTTTTTTCATTATAAAAGATTAATTTGTGAAGCACTGGGGTATTCAAAATGCTCACCACCCATCTAGATAAGTTCCCTGGGGGGTCTAGTTTCCAAAATGGGGTCACTTGTGGGGGAGCTCCAATGTTTAGGCACACAGGGGCTCTCCAAATGCAACATGGTGTCCGCTAACAATTTGACTGAAAAATCAGCTCAAATTGTTAGCGGACACCATGTCGCGTTTGGAGAGCCCCTGTGTGCCTACACATTGGAGCTCCCCCATAAGTGACCCCATTTTGGAAACTAGACCCCCCAGGGAATTTATCTAGATGGGTGGTGAGCATTTTGAACCCCCAGGTGCTTCACAAATTCATCCGTAAAAATGAAAAAGTACTTTTTTTTCTACAAAAATTTTCTTTTAGCCTAAACTTTTTCATTTTCACATGGGGAACAGGATAAAATGGATGCTAAAAAATGTTGGGCAATTTCTCCTGAGTACACCGATACCTCATATGTGGTCATAAACCACTGTTTGGGCACACAGCAGGGCTCAGAAGGGAAGGAGCGCCATTTGACTTTTTGAACGGAAAATTAGCTCCAAAAGTCAAATTGTCCTCCCTCCCTTCTGAGCCCTGCCGTGTGCCCAAACAGTGGTTTATGACCACATATGAGATATCGATGTACTCAGGAGAAATTGCCCAACAATTTTTAGGATCCATTTTATCCTGTTGCCCATGTGAAAATGAAAGAATTGAGGCTAAAAGAACATTTTTGTTGGAAAAATTAAAATTACCATTTTTTCCTTCCACTTTGCTTTAGTTCCCGTGAAGCACCTGAAGGGTTAATAATCTTCTTGAATGTAGTTTTGAGTAGCTTGAGGGGTGCAGTTTTTGAAATGGTGTCACTTTTGGGTGTTTTCTGTCATGTAAACCCCTCAAAGCGACTTCAAATGTGATGTGGTCACAAAAAAAAATGGTTTTGTAAATTTTGCTGGAAAAATGAAAAATTGCTGATGAACTTTGAACCCTTATAACGTCCAAACAAAAATTTTTTTTTTTCCCAAAATTGTGCTGATGTAAAGTAGACATGTGGGAAATGTTATTTATTAACTATTTTGTGGCACATACCTCTCTGGTTTGGCAGAATAAAAATTCATAATTTGAAAATTGCAAAATTTTCAAAAATTTTGCCAAATTTTTAATTTTTTCACCAATAATCGCAAAAATTATCGACCTAAATTTAATACTAACATGAAGCCCAATATGTCACGAAAAAACAATCTCAGAATCGCTCGGATCCAATGAAGCGTTCCAGAGATATTACCTCATAAAGGGACACTGGTCAGAATTGACAAAAATGGCCTGGTCATTAGGGTCAAAATAGGCCCGGGGGTGAAGGGGTTAAAGCATGAGGTCTTACATTGTCACGAATCTGAAGGAACCCAGGGCCCACTGCACCTTCAAATGGTCAACAAAGGTTTAAGGATCTCATCCCAGTACCTAATGGCAATCAGGGGACCTCTGTCTAGCACATGGAGGGTTTTGCGGCCCTCCAAAGAAATCCCTCCTCACACTGTGGCGCCCACCTGGTCAGGCTGCCACCAGGAGTACTGCATCCTCTCTTCCATGTGAGAGTGTAGTTCCCCTGTTCTCTGGAAAACCTGGATGGTGGATCCGGAACCCACACCTGCACCACACATAGAGCCCCAAACAGTGACCATGAGCATACCCATACGAGGGAGGGCCCAGTCCAGAGAAAAGAGGAAAGGGGTAGGAACAAAAGAAGGCAGTAGGAAGCAGAGGAGAAAGAAGCAAAGAGTCGAAGAGGAGAGTGAAGAGTGAGAAGCTGACCCCCGTGGACTGAAGCACAGTCACGCTCATCCCGGAAGGGGAAAGGAATGGAAATTAGCAGAGGAGAGAAATAGCCCTTGGGGTACGACAGAAGACAGAGATCACCCGTACGCCCGTATCTATCGGAAATACAGAGGGCCTCTTGAAGGAAACAGGTACAGGCCCTGAGAGCGTCGTGGCAGCTGAAAGCCCAAACCGCTGAAACGGAGGTCACATGTTCTCTAGGAACTGTGGCTCACAACCCGACACATCTCGGAACCAGTAGCAATACTAAGGTGAGGTACTAGGAAGCGGTGCCAGAGAAGCCTGTGGCTGCTAGATCCAAGCACTGTGTGTGGAGGCACTGACAGGCAAGGTGAAGTAGCGCTGAGAGTACCACCAGAAAGAAAGAGACAGAAAGAGTGAGAAACACCAGAAAGAAAGTGAGGAACAGGAAAAGGGAGGAACACCCGAGGACTAGAGGGGGTCTCCAGTTCACCGTCCCAGTCCCTAGAGAAGCCACTGAACCAGAGTTTGGCAGAGGAGAGCACCTGGTGGCCTGGTTTGGTCTGAGCAGTAAAGGTATAGAACTCCAGCATTGGTGTGAGACTTTTCTTTGCGGCGACCACCGGCTGTGCAGGCCGCCCGACCCATCTGTGTGCTGAGACTGTGAAGAGGGCCAGTTGATGAATCAATTGGGCACCCTCAAAACTCCACTGCCCTTGGGACCCACCGCTCCACCCACGGGAAGAGAAGCCATCTCAGCTACCGGTCACCATCCCCAGAGGTTCTGCAGAAGTGGTGGCCACCTATAGCCACACACCGAGGGTGGCAACATGACTACCCCTTTCCCTTTAGTCCCTGTCATCTAGTCCTGAACGCATGCACTGCGTTCCCATACGCAAATGTGAAGGCAGCCTTATTGATTTTTTACAGTGTATGTTACTATATAAAATAATATAAAGTATATTTTTTACAAGTTATCATGTACATATTTAGTTAGGGGAATGATGGGATATAAGTCAGGTACTTATTGGAATTATTATTCATGCCAATGATCCTTGTATTTAAATTTTTATTATTTTTTTTTTATCTTTGTAACATTAACATATATTTTTTTCAGTAAAAAATTTGAAATAAAAAAAATACAAAGTTGTACAGTAGATTGTTATTGTCATTCATAACTACTTTCCAGCCCTTGAAACATTTCTTAACATATAGTGTGAGATTTCCCATTAAAGTCTACAGAGTCGCCAGTCCTCGCATGTTGGGTTCCCATCTCACTTTCATCTGCTCCACTAGATCATTTCTTCCAGTCTTTTGAAGGTGCCGACCTAAAAGTCTGAACTTATCCATGGATGTGGGGAGCCTTTTCTTCCATAGACTCAGCAGTTCATACATCTGATTAGTCAAGTTATTTGGGCTTTTTAGTCTGACTATCTGGATGGTGCTGCGATGTATGGGCAGAGACTGCAACAGTTCTGTGGCATCTTCTTCTGACAGTTCTTCAACGACCCATTTGAGAACACTGTCCCACAGCATATCTATGATGGATCATATAGAGAAATATAGAATTAGCCTGGGTTCACACTTGGGCATCAGTTTTTGCAATAGGCTCAAATACTGGATCTTTTTTTAAAGGATGTTTTTTGGCTGGTTTTTGACCCTCCTGTGCTGCTCTGCTTTTTTTGGACTTTGTCATTTTTTCCCAAAAAATGTTAGAAAAAACTGATCAGGTTTTTTGTGCCACTAAAAATCAGATCAGTTTTTCCATAGGGCCCCATGTTAAAAAACCTGATCAGTTTTTTTTTACTGCACCCAAACACGCTGCTAGCAGCATTTTTGGGGTCCAGTTAAAACACTGACACCATTGCAGTCAGTCACACTTGAGTGCAGCAACAGTTTTTGGCATCAGGTTTTGGACTAAGGCTGGGGTCACACTTGCGGCACAATTTTGAAATCCTGATCCGGTTTTGAGCTGTCAAAAAGCTCAAAACCGGATCAGGAACCGCTCCCCGTAGGAGCTCATTATAGTAACCGGATTGCACTACATGCAATCCGGTTACCGCTTGCGGATCTGCAACCAGCGGTAAAAATTATGCAGGCTGCAGTTTTTGCAGCAGTATACCAGCCGCAGCAGATTTGTTATAATGGGTTCCTACGGGAGCCCATGCGGCTGCCGCAAGGCATATGTGGATGCCTGCGGCAGCCGACGGCTTTGTTCATCCCTGCTGCCGCAGGGATGTACAAAGTGTTAAATAATAATATTGAATGTGGGCAACATGTCTCTAGGGGGTGTCCACCCCCCCTAGAGACATGCTGTCCACACAGGACGGCATGTCAGGGGTTAAATTAGCTGATAATCCCATCGCCGCTATTGTCGGCTTTCATTATTTCTTTCTATTACAAGCTGGCGGCTCCAGCATCAAGAGCACTATGCTACGCAATTTGCATAAGCATTTTGCAGTACAGCATCCTCGATGAGGAGCTGTCTGTGGTGCTTACGCAATTTGCGCAGAATACTGTCTGCTCTCCAGGGTCCTGATCCAATATACAGTAGTTCTGTACAGTAAGGGTGTGCGGTGCCCACAGAACTATTGTATTAGTGATCAGGACCCTGGAGAGCAGCCAGTATCCTACGCAAATTGTGTAAGCACCACAGACAGCTCCTCATCAAGGAAGCTGTACTGTAAAATGCTTACGCAAATTGCTTAGCATAATGGTCCTGATGCTGGAGCCGCTGGCTTGTAATAGAAAGAAAAAATGAAAGCCGACAATAGCGGCGATCGGGTTAACAGTCACATTAACGCCTGACATGCCATCCTGTGTGGACAGCAAGTCTCTAGGGGGGGTGGGCACCTCCCAGAGACATGTTGTCCACAAGGTAAATTAATATTAAACCGTTTGCTCACAGGGATGAACAAAGGGTTAATGTAGTTAAAAGATGTGGGCAACATGTCTGTAGGGAGTGCCCACCCTCCCTACAGACATGTTGTCCCATTAGGTGGGCACAGCAATTGTTAAACGGCATTAATTCTCAATTTGCGGCTATTACCGGCTTTTATTAAAACTAAATGTTCGGCGGCGGCTATTAGCATTGAAGTAGATACAGTACGTAATTGCATACTGTATCTGCTTCAATGCTAATAGCCGCCGCCGAACATTTAGTTTTCATAATAGCCTCAAATTGAGAATTAATGCCGTTTAACCCTTGCTGTGCCCAACTAATAGGACAACATGTCTGTAGAGGGGGTGGGCACACTGGGCACTCCCTACAGACATGTTGCCCACATCTTTTAACTACATTTACCCTTTGTTCATCCCTGCGGCAGCAGGGATGAACAAAATATCCGGCAACCGGATTGCACATTCAGAGCAATCTGGTTGCTGGATTCCAGTTTAGGTATAACTTTGGTTCCTAAAATGTGTGTGAAGGCAATTGCGGTTACCGCATCCAATTCTGGATGCGGTAACCGCAATTGCAATTTCAAATGTGACCCTAGCCTTAGAAAAAAAAAGTTCACAAAATGATGCAAAAACCTGATCCAAGGCTCAAGTGTGACCCTGGCCTTACATAATATATAAGTCTATAAGATCTTCAAACACATTCTCCAAAATCTAAAAACTTTTCATGGCAAACAATGAGCAGAAGAAACATTTTCCAATCATCAGTGATGTTCATTTATATTCTTAAAGTGGATCCATCAATAGATTCACAAAACAAACCGCATACCTTATTAAATTCAGGTGCATCTCAATGAATTAGAATATCATCAAAAAAAATTTTTTTTTTCAGTAATTCAATACATAAAGTGAAACCCAAATATTATATAGAGTCATTACAAACACTGATCTATTTCAAGTGTTATTTATGTTAATGTTGATGATTATGGCTTAAAGCCAATGAAAACCCAAAGGTCATTATCTCAGAAAATTAAAGTAGGGAGGATGAAGGGTCTGAAAGATAAAATATGACATAAATAGGTATCAGAGGCTTCACCTTGTGTGGTTATGAGAGTCACAACCACTATAAAAGCATATCATGGCTGCTGCAGTCCCCAGTGTGGTGCATATAGAATAGTGTGGGTAAAGGGTTAAAAACCGTGCTGCCGTATTCCACGAGACACCAAAGTGTGAATATAATATTGATTTATTAGTCAATGTGTTTCAGGGCTCCCTGAATGCTCTGTTTAATGTCATGTTTATAAAATCATTCTGATATGTATTTTCAAAGTATGTACACCAGCCTTATTGGGTCTTAGGGGCCAGTCACATTGTGCCACCTTGCTGGAGATGTCGGCGGCGACTGGAGGGAGCGCGCACGCTTTTGGTGCCCGCCAGCGTCGCTGCCCCCCGTTTACACGGGGAGACACCTCCGGCGAGGCACCGGCAAGCTCACAGGTGTCTGAAAACCCCAGCGGCGATGCAGTACAGAGCCTGTCAGGTCGCCGGCGGCCGTTTACATGGGGCGATGTGTACCCAGATCGGTCGCCTGGTTTCACATCACTGATGTGAAAACAGGCGAGCACTCAGAGGCACCAACTTCGCCCCTTTACATTAGGCGACGCATGGGGCGATATCGGCGCCGATAGGCCACGCCCCTACGATGCCTAAGAAATCAGCGGTGCCGTCGCCAGGTTTGACGGCACGCTAAGGGTACCTTTACACGCCGCTATTGGAGGATGGATACAACCAGCTACTTCACGTGCACGAGCACGCACAAACGGTTACAAACGGTAAACGCACCATCTTTACACGCCGCCACAAGCTACGCTACGCTACGTGACATCTATCTCTGGATACACCACCGGGTGCCTCAAGTCACCTTCTGTAGCTCATCGTACCTCATTTACACACTGCTACAACCAGCTAATATGGGCGGACCTGGTGCAGCAGGGACAGCACATAGGTGTGCCAGAATTGTGGATTACGAGACGTCCGTACGCTGATAGGACAAAGCAAGAAACCCATGATTGGCCCGGCATCGCAGGAGGCTGATTAATACATGACGCTCGAGCAATTGTGTAGTGTGACTGGTCAGCTCCTTAAATATGCCTCCCTATGCAGCGTCTACCAATTGTAACGCAGGAGCTTCCACCAATGATCGCTGAAGGGGGGCGGTATCCCGGAGCCTGTGTCACGCCCCAGCTACATACCAGGTACATTGCCTGGTGTCGACACATCCCTTCTGTTGCTTCTTTACACGCCGATACAGCTCGCTACAATCGCCTGTGTAGCCACCTGTTTCCGGGCAGTGCTCGGAAACAGATGTATCTGTTTCCGGGTGCCTCCTACCGTCTTCACACGCCGCTACTAGGGGGTATTTTGCCGCTACAAGCTACATTTGTAGCCTGTAGCTGGTTGTATCCATCCTCCAGTAGCGGCGTGTAAAGGTACCCTAAAGGTACCTTTACACGCCGTGACGGCAGGCTGGATACATCCCGCTACTTCACGTGCACGAGCACGCTCAAACAGTTACAAACGGTCAACGCACCCTCTTTACACGCCGCCACAAGGTGCGCTACGCCACGCTACATCTATAGCTAGCTACATCGCCGGGTGTCTCAAGTAGCCAGCTGTAGCTCATTTACACACCGCTATAACCAGCTACTATGGGCGGACCTGGTGCAGCAGGGCCAGCACATAGGCGTGCCACAATTGTGGATTACGAGCCGTCCGTACGCTGATAGGACGAAGCAATAACATCCTGATTGGGCAGGCAACGCAGGAGGCTGAGTAATACAGCATGCTCGAGCGATTGTGTAGTGTGACTCGTCAGCTCCTTAAATATGCCTCCCTATGCAGCGACTACCAATCGTCATGCAGCAGCTTCCACCAATGATCGCACATGGGGCGCGGTAACACGGAGCCAGGGTCACGCCTTAGCTACATTGCAGCTACATCGCAGGCTGTCCCGAGTTCCCTTCCGTTGCCTCTTTACACGCCGATACAGCTCGCTACCATCGGCGTTGTAGCCATCAGTTTTCGAGCAGACCTAGGAAACAGATGTATCTGTTGCCGGCTGTAGCGTCACATCTTCAGACGCCGCTACGACGGGCTACATTGGCGCTACAAGCTACATTTGTAGCCTGTAGCGGGATGTATCCAGCCTGCCGTCGCGGCGTGTAAAGGTACCATAAGAGATCTATTCTGTAATGTGACATTTATATTCTTTATTAATGAAATCCTGGAACATCTATTCTTGAAACTCTGCATTGTATTATTCGGTAAGTATGGCTGCTGGAAATGTATGAATACAGTAAAAACTATGAGTTACTGTATAGTGACCAGACTAGGAATAAGGCAAAGAGTGGTAACTATATAGATACTAGATGGTGGCCCGATTCTAACGCATCGGGTTTTCTAGAATATGTATGTACTTTATGTATGAAGAATTAAGAATGATGCAATGTGAAGCTGGGTTTAAATTCTCCGTCAATATTGCTGATTGGTCGTGGCCGGCCTGGAGCGAAGATTAATAAAATTTCACGAAGCGTGTTCAATTCTTTTTCCACATGTAATTTCTCTGGTTTGATTTATTTGCCTGTGAGGATGCAGGAGGCTGCGAGGATGGAGGAGGTTGTGAGGATGGAGGATACTGTGAAGATGTGTGAGGCTATGAGGATGAAGGAGGCTGTGTGAGGATGGAGAAGGCTGCGAGGATGGAGGATGCTGTGAGGATGTAGGAGGCTATGAGGATGGGGGACGATGTGAAAATGGGGGAAGCTGCTAGGATAGAGGAGCCTGCAAGAATGGGGAGGCTGCGAGGATGGGGGGAGATTTGAGGATATGAGGAGGCAGCGAGGATGGGAGAGGATGGAGGAGGCTGTGAGAATGGAGGAGGCTGTAAGGATGGGGGAGGATGTGTGGATGGGGGAGTCTTCTAGTATGGAGAAGCCTGCAAGAATAGTGGAGGCTGCGAGGATGGGGAAGATTTGATGATGTGAGGAGGCAGTGAGGATGGAGAAGGCTGTGAGGATGTAGGAAGCTGTGAGGATAGAGGAGGCTGCGAGGCTGGAAGAGGCTGTGAGGGTGGAGGAAGCTGTGAGGATGGCGAGGCTTTGAGGATGGAGGAGGCGGTGAGGATGGAGGAGGCTGTGAGGATGGGGAGGTTACTGAGGATGGGGGAGGATGTGAGAATGGGGAGGCTGCTGACGCTGCGAGGATGTAGGTGGCTATAAGAATGGGGGAGGATGTGAGGATGGCGACGCTGCTAGGATGGAGGAGCCTGCAAGAATTGGGGAGGCTGCGAGGATTGGGTAAGATTTGAGGATGTGAGGAGGCTGCGAGGATGGGAGAGGCTGTGAGGGTGGAGGAGGCTATGAGGATGGAGGAGGCTGTAAGGATGGAGGAAGCTGTGAGGAGGCTGTGAAGATGGTGGAGGATGTGAGGTTAGAGGAGGCTATGAGGATGGGGGAGGACACTGCACATTAGAAAGGAAAAGATGTCATCTAGTTGCCAGTTCATTCATATATTTCTAGTAAAAAATAAAGAGAACTATTTAACACAAAGTTCTGTAAAATGATTTACCAAAAGTATTTATTAAAAAGGACATGTCAGGGTAGCCAACGACTAAGTAGAAAGGAGTCAAAATGCTACGTGCGTTCAGTAACACAAAAAAAAAGATTACCGTATTTATCGCTTTATAAAATGCACCAGATTAGAAGCACCCCAAATTTGGAGGAGGAAATTAGGAAAAAAAGTATTTAAAATAGTGAGTCCATTCATAATCTGGAGTGTCTCATGTGCATGTGCTGTGTAGCTTACATGGGGGGCACAAGGGTGGTGGAGTGACAGGGTCAAAGCAAGCAGGATCGTGGTAGTGGGGATCATCAGCAGTGGCAATGCTTAGGGCGGGAAACTCTGGAGCCATTTTCTTGAAGTCCATCCGGTAGAGGCAGCGCAGGCACAGATCGAGCTCTTGGCTCTCTTAGATATTTAGATGTGCCTACTCTGTCTCCGCAGCCATGTGCCAGTACCCAGAAGGATCAATACCTACCAAACACTGACACCAACCGATGAACACTGCGACACCTCTAGCTAGAAAGCTCACTAGTATTGCCCCACTACCAACATCCTTCTGTACTTCCGCTCAACCGCCACCACAACCCCGGGTAAGCAAGGTTATAGGACGCACTCCCATTTCCCCCCCAATTTGGGGGAATGGGAGCACCACAAACATAGGGTATAACCACCTCCATTGTGTCTGCTGACACCACTGTTTTAAAGGGATCCTGTCACCCCCAAAACACCTCAAAACCTATTAAAAGCTGTCCCTACAGCATAGTAACACTTACCCTACACTCCTTTTAGCTCCTAAATGCACCAAGTGAAATAGAAGAAAAATGTTATTACAGTACCTCATTATGGATGATAATGAGTGACTATGCTATTCATAGTCACCCTGGCAGGCGCCCCCTCTTCATGCTATCACGCCTCCATAGGCGTGATCTTGTAATCTGATTAAAATGCGCGCCTCCCCGCCGCTCTGTGGTGTGTCGTCCGAGGCTGCAGTGTGGCTGGGTGACGCGATACGCGTCATTTCCGGCGCCGGGTGACGTATACACCAGCGCCGCTCTGTTAGCTTCAAAACACGCACTGCGCATGCTCATGCGCATGCGCAGTGCGGGACTTGAAGCCAACAGCGGCGCGGGTGTAAATACGTCACCCGGCGCCAGAAATGACGCGTATCGCGTCACCCAGCCACACTGCAGCCTCGGATGACACACCACACAGCGGCGGGGAGGCGCGCATTTTAATATATATAGTCTATGAGGTGTTAATATCAGTTCACCTTCTTTTACTGATTTCTTTGATTCTTCTATGTTTAGTCTTTACATATTGGTCCCATTGGACTTTTAATATTTTGTATAATAAATTTATGTTTTATATTATTATATATTTGAAATTGGTATTTATCTCTTGAGATACTTTACTATCAAATAGCTCCTATTATTTAAAAATTTACTTTAGCTAGAAGTGATTTTAGTTTATTTTTTATCAGTTAAAAAATCACAAAGCAAATGAATAAAACAGAAAACATAATCAAAACAATATTTGACTTTGCTTTCAAGGTTGTAACTCTTTCACCACCAAGTCTGTGTTCACCTTCCTGAACAGGCCAATTTTTATTAATTCTGACCAGTGTCACTTTATTAGGCCGGAGACACACTATGCGAGATGAATGCAGGATTCTTGCACAAGTCTCACATGACTCACCTGGAATGGCTGCCAGCTTTCTGGAGTGGAGCGCATCAGCTCCATAGATGCACAAGCAGCTGACCCACTACCATTAAGAAAGGTGGCGGCCATTCTGGGTGAGTCATGTGAGACTCATGCGAGAATCTCTCATGCATCTCACATAGTTTGTCTCTGGCCTAACGCTTCAGAGGAATCCAGTGATTCTGAGAATGTTTTTTCAAGAAATATCATACCTCATGTTAGAGGAAAATTTAGGATGACATTTGCATTTATTTGTAAAAATATCTGAATTTTTTGTGAAAAGTTTAAAAATTTCACAATTTTCAAACTTCACATTTTTACACCCTTAAACCAAAGTTATGTGTCACAAAATAGTAAATAAATAACATTTCCCACATGTCTACTTTACATCTGCTCCATTTTTTAACATTTTTTCTTGTTATGGAGTTAGAAGGGTTCAAAGTTCATAAGGAATTTCTCATTTTTCTAACAAAATGTTCAAAATAAATATTTTAGGGACCACATCACATTTTAAGTGACTTTGAGGGGCCTACATGACAGACAACACCTAAAAGTGACACCATTTTAAAACATCACCCCTATAAGTACTCAAAGCTACATTCAAGAAGTTTATTAACCATTTAGGAGCGTCGATGGAATTAAAACAAAGAAGAAAAAAAAAATGAAAATTTAACTTTTTACCCTCAAAAATGTTACTTTAGCCCTATATTTTTATTTTCACAAAAGTAACAGAAGAAAATGGACAATACAATTTATTGTGCAATTTCTCCTGAGTGCGCCAGTACCTCATATGTGATGAAGAACTATTGTTTGGGTGCACGGCAGGGCTTTGAAGGGAGGGAGCGCCATTTGACTTTTGGAATGCAAGATCGGCTGGAATCGATAGCAGATGCCATGTCACATTTGTAAAGCCCCTAGTGTGCCCAAACAGTGGAACCCCCCCCCACAAGTGAACTCAATTTGGAAACTAAACCCCTCAAGAAATATATCTAGAGGTGTGGTGAGCACCTCGAATCCCTAGGTTATTCTCAATTTTATAACTTTGACCAATAAAAGTAAAAAATGTCATTTTTCCCACAAAAACGTTGATTTAGCCCCAAATTCTTTATTTTTACAAGGGCAATAAGAAAACATGCACCATAGAATTTTTAGTGCAATTTCTCCTGAGTATGGTAATACCACAAATGTGGTGGCAAATCATTGTTTGGGTGAAGGCCGAAGTACAGAATGGGAGGAGCATCATTTTGGATGGAATAGATTACGGATGCCGTGTCACATTTGAAGAACCCCTGACATGCCTATAAAGCAGAAACCCTCAGAAGTGACCCCGTATTGGAAGCGACACCTCTCGAAGAATTCATCCAGGGGATTAGTGAATAGTTTTAATTGATGTATAACATTTGCCTGAGTAAGTGAAAATTAAAATTTTTTTCCACTAAAATGTTCCGGGGAGCGTCAAGGAAGAAGCAGGAAGCAAAACGGCTGTAGGGGAGGAGGGAGTGCAGGCACGAGCGGACACCTCAGTGAATAAGGTATGAAGCATAACTAAATATTGTAACTGTACCCCCTGGGCAGCTGTGGTAATAGCAAGAGGTTGATAATTATACCACAACGCTGCTACAAGGAATTTATAGGGTGATTAGATATAGCCAGGCACAACTTCAGATGGGATGACATAATTGGGCTGAAGCTTTAAGTGAATAGGCAGTCTTATATCATATGTATGGGGTATAGGTGGTGAATTATTGTCAGCTTAGTGGATTTGGGTCAAATTTGACATTGAATTGTAGACCCACTACTGTTGTGACATTTTTTACGGTTATTGTGTAGCATACTATATTGTGCACTGAATAGTCTGTATGTGCCTTACGCATCACCCCGGAGGGAATGCTCTGTTTTATCAATTTTATGTGGATATATAATAAAGATTGATTGATAAAATTAAATCTTAATGTTGAATCTTTCCTATGGGTGGGAGGTTTAAAACCCATCATTGTGACATATTTATCATGCAGTAAAATCAAATTCACAAAAACTATCACAGAATTGTGTTTTTTTTCACTATTTATTTATCTGAACTGTTTTTCAGTGCATTGTAGTGTGAAGTGCATGTGGGGATTGTAAAGTACAACTCATCCCACAAAGAGTATTGGAAATATTTTGTAAGACAATTAAAGTCCTGGTTACTGGCAAATAAGGAGAAACTACAAAAATGCAAAAAACAAATTTAGCTGCATCATTAAAGTTCAAATCCAATTCTTACCTCTTGGACCCACTGTCAAAAGTTTTGTACTTGATGGACGACAGATATTTTTCTCCATCTGGAACCACAGATTCAGAAACACTGAGTTGTTATTACAATCATTGTCAGAAATATCAGAAATCAAATTCTTTATCAAACTTCTAAATATATTACCAGATCATACACACAATGCCTAATTCTGTGCTATCAGTAAAAATGTTGGATACACAGTCCTGTGCTTGTACGTAGATAAGATTTATTCAAAAGTGGCTCATAAATGCCAAGTGCTTTTTCTTTGTTTGTTTGCATAAACCTATATCATAAGGTCACTTCACACGCTACGATATCGTTAGCTAAGTCACGTGACCACAATCGTTTTGACATCGTTAGTGCATTGTCACACGCATGGATACCGTTAACGATCTTAAATTTGGCAACGCGCCAGCTACCTTGAGAAGAATGAGTGACCGATGTTACAAAGCGGCAGGAATAGGAGAATTGTGAACGACATTGTTCAAAAAGGTGTCACACTGATCGATGTTGCTTGTTCAGAGAATGTTAATTGGACGACGAACGATAGATTTGAGGTAAGGATCTCAAATTTTTGATGAACGATCCAACGATTTATCATTTCAAGATCGTTCGTTTACACGCAACGACGTACATACAATATCATTGGAATGGTCACAAATCCGTGACGTTTCAACAATATCGTTCAATGATATCGTAGCGTGTGAAGTGGACTTTACTGCACACATAAAATGCCAGGATTTAAGTTATCAAAATTAATGAAGGATGTTTAGTGCTGCACTTTTGGACATACATTTTTAATACGATTGAGATCAGGGCTTTATGATGGCCACTCCAAAACATTGACTTTTGTATCCCTAAGCCACTTTGTGACCAGTTCGGGAGTATGCTTTGGGTCATTGTCCCCTTGAAAGGCACATTTATGCCCAAGCTTTAACTTCCTGGTTGATGTCTTGAGATGTTGCTTCAGTTTGGCCACATAATCTTCTTTCCTTATGATGCCATCTATTTTGTGAAGTACACCAGTTCCTCCTGCAGGAAAACAACCCCACAACATGATTCTGCCACCCCCGCGGTTCACAGTTGGTATATTGCTCTTAGGCGTCTAAGCTTCCTATTTTTCCTCCAAATGTAATGATGATCATTATGGCTAAACAGTTCAATTTTAGTTTGGTCAAACCACAGGACATGTCTACCAAAATTTAGTTCTGTGTTCCTTTGTGCATTTGCAAAAATTTATCTGGATTTTTTTATGTTTCTTTTGGAGTAATGGCTTCTGTGAGTTAATCTGCAGCTGTCTCACTAACAAGTTCAGCCTCCAGCCAACACAGCATCCTCTCCAGGCTGCCAGTATTGGAATTAATCTACGGTGGAGACCTGACATACATCTACTGCAAACCACCCCTTGCTGCCCTTTACCTTTATGAAGGTAACCACCTCCCAACATACAGAGTGCAGAGTTGTGAAAGTAGATGGTCATAAAGCAGGGTGGACCATTTCACATAGCAGCTGTCACCAGTCCTGTTTTCGGCTAGGAACTCAAATCTGCTCTTCTAGAAAAATGTTCTCAGTGCATTGCTCATCAAAGGAGTTAGCCTTAAGCCCCTACAATGACCCTTGGTTAATGGCATCAGAAAGTGTAATTTCTTCCAGAAATGATACAGGCCGGGGTTGTTCATAACTATTAGGATAGTTGATGGGAGACGGTAAAGGTTCGAACATGGCATTCTCCCAGTTAAAAGCCTCTGCTGGGGGTGCTAAACAAGGCAGGAAAACAGGAGGTTCTACCACTACTACCTCCTCCTCATTATCCTCATCCTCCTTATCCTCTGCCTGTATTTGCCAATCCACCAGTTGCAGCATTGGCTGCTGGTGTAATAATGCCAGGCATTATGCAAGTTCCAGACTCTGACCTGTGCTGGTCCAGGTTGGCATGACCTGCTGACTCTAAGATGCGTTCTGGTGGGAACTGTTCTTCAGGAATGGGGAAGTAGCATTGGATTGTGACCTTGCTGCATATCAGGCCCAATGTGAGTGGTACTCCAGCTCACATATGTAGATGAAGCAATCTCCTATGCAGGTTGGTGATGATCCACCCTTGGCCCCTGTAGTGCTTAAGAAGATCACATCCTCCAGAGCAGGCATGACTTGGGGTGGATCCATCATATCTCCAAACTTTGAACTGCAGGCACATGGTAGCACAGTGTAGCTGCATTGAAAAGCAATCCCAAGATTGCCTCTGCTGTGAAATGTCTTTCTTTTGCCTAGAGCCTGCCTCTTCCAAGACCCAATCTCATACAGGATATTATTGTTTACCCAATCTTGTTGCCTAGCTCCTCATTAGTCACTCCATGGGGTGGGCTGCAGAAGGCACCTGACAAATCCCATTCACCATGCCACAGGTAACACCTGAGCTTGCGATTTGGAGGAATGATTGAAGCCTGACATATTTGGAGGCCAAATAAGTAAAAGAAAATTGTTTTATTTTCAGCTCACGACCAATTCATCTGGTATTTGGTGTCAAGATGGTCTCTCTTAATTTGGAGACTTGTGACAGGTTTGGGACCTGTGTCTCATTCCTGCATTGAGACTTCATTTTAAATGTGTTTCTTTCCTTTGGCAGTGTAGGACATAATGCCAGTTTCTGTTGCTAGCAAGCTCATTAGTTCTCTTTTCAGGTGTGGTTACTTTGTGATTATTTCCTTCTCTTTAATATGGACACATGCTCCAGAATTCCTTGCTGGTGATTGAACTCCATTCCAAGCCTAGCTAACTGAGGAGAAGGTACTATTCTGGAGAAGCTGTCAAGCCGTCTGCTGCCCAGGAAAGTGGTAGCAGGCGTGAAGTTGTTTTTGTCATTTCCCTGTCTGTCTCCCCTTCCCCTCTTGTTGTTAATAGTGCTGCAGTTGGGACTATTGCTCCCAATGGCCATCACCCTGTTTAGGTTTAACATCAGGGCCAGCAAGGGACTAGGTATACTGCTTAGTGATGGGGTGAAACAACCCGTATAGGGATGGTAGGGAGATAAGAGCACAGCCGCAGGTGAGTGCAAGAGGTCTCCTTTCCCGTGTTCCCTATTAGCAGGGCCCTTCATTGTATTTGTTCCTCCCTGGTGTTTCCCCAGTCTGTTGTCGGAAGTGCACTGGACACCATTGGTCTATGTACCACTGTCACCACTGTGTCCGGATGCACCCCAGTCCGTGGCGTTACATCTGGAATGTTAATTGTTAAATAAGACTAGTGGCCAGCAATGCATGGACAGGTCCTAGATTAATGATACATATAACACACTTGAACACATGACAAATATCTGTATTCTAAATTTATTGAATGAAATTCAGACCTATAAGACTGTGTACATTAAGCATATAATGAACATATGCTATTTTTATATGAATTGCTAGCAGATAAGTGTACAAGAGATGGCCTTGAATGCTGCTAACCCTCTGCAATAATAATGGTTGCTCTCTGGAAAAATATAAATATTAAGTAAATAATAATAATAATAATATAATTACAAATATATAAAAACAAAATAATAAAAAGCACAAAGCTTTCATAAACGGATATTTAAAAGATATTGTAAGGTTCCTGGATTTCACAGCTGCTGCTACATCATGATCTGGCACTGTTCGAAAAATTCACACCATGAAAGTGTCCAAACACGTGAAAACTCAAGGAAGCTTAAAAAAAAATCTTTTAAAGCTCTACTAATTTCTACAGGTTGAAAGAAAATGGTAGACCCAGTTGCTGGGAACATTCCTAGCCTTACTTAACCTAAGGTGAGTATTTTGGCTCCAAAGATTCAGGGAATTTTTTAGGGCCATTTTAAAATGTAATACTTTTTCCCGAACAAAATTACGTTCACTGATTTTTTTGGTAAATGTTTTCTAAGCACTCAGTGGGAGAAGGTGGTAGTTCATTTATTGTGGTTCACCAATTAAATGTGGTACGGATCGTTTCTTCACCTCTTCTCTTTGCACTAGATGTAATCGGTGAACTACAGTAAAGAAGACCTCCACCTTCTCCCAGCGAGTGCTGCTTTTTCATTCCATTCCAAATGAATTTTCATGTCTGACTGACTACTAAGTGTGCAACCTGGGAGCAAGTGTACCCGATAAACCACAAGTGCGGTGCCGGTCCCACTACTACATGTCAGTACCCTGTGGTGCCCAGCTGTTTCTTCTGAGTGAATTTCCAATCACAAACCAAATATGCAATGTTTGTGCCGAATTTGAAATTGGAGAATTTGCTCTGGGAAAGTTTGCTCACCTCTAGTCTCTTTCACCTCTTACTAGCCAGGCCACCTATCAGAGTATTTATTCTTCTATTACTACAGCAGATGACATAGTAGAGGGCAAAATAAAAGTACAACTGCCAGTGGTCACCTATAAATGTAATTTTAGTATTTTACAGCTTATCTGGGCATGTGGTGGTGTGTGTGACATGGTCATACACATGCTGCACATTTTATGATGGGATTCTGAAACTCACAAAGCCTATGCGGACAAAGCAAACACTGGAGGACACAGTAGAAGGAAAAGGGACTCTGATACACCCTGTATTAGTCCTAAACGAAGGCCTCATACACGTTCTGTTAAAATTGCTAGATAGTGGGACTCAGACTGATAAAGCCTAGACACTCAGTGAAAGGGCTCACAAAAATTAGAAGGAGGTATTTCAATACACCCTGGAATACATGAAGAGGAAGGTTTCAAAATATTTTTTTTCCCATTTGTAAGGAGTGGGACTCCTAGAGTGTTAACGCCTATGCACTAAAAGCAAGGGCTGAAAAGCATTAAATTACATTATATACATATGTATATATATATATATATATATATATATATATATATATAAGAATTGTAGAGGTAGCCCTCATACACTTCCTGACAAAAATGCAAAGGAGATCATCATACACACTTGTGGAAAAATTAAGAGTGAGGGTTTACCCTCTTAACATTTAGAGCAAAGGCGTCCTGATGGCCCTCTAAAAATTTGGAGCAAGGGCAGCCCATTTAAATGATTGAAATTTGGAGAAAGGGTAGCTTGATAATGAATTAGTGTCCAAAACTGCTAAACCTTTTGGTGTTTTTTCACTGTAATTTTCCTGTCAAGAGATGCAGAAACAGTGCAATAATTTCTGCAGCCAAATACTCAACAAGTGCACAAACCCAAAGAATTGACAAGCTGCACCAAATCTGCCATTCACAAATAAGGAATGTGTGCATGACACTGCAGGATTCTCATTGACTTTGCTGATATTGAAATCCCCTTCAGGCTCAGTGACAAATCTCCACTCAAAAAATGCATTAAAAAATGCAACATGTGCACGCAGCCCAATACTCTGACAACATTGTTCCAGGCAGCGACCTAAGAGTCAGAAATGCATCCAGGCGTCTTCCCTATGCTGTACCCATTCCATTTGAGCACTGTCCCCATCAATTTCAATGATTTTCTTGCACCCATCCCTCCTAGTAAGGTTTTTTCTTTTAAATGTCTGAGTTTCCCATTGACTTTTATTTTACTCGTTACTCGAATCGAGCCCATCTAAGCGTCCGACCTGCTTGATTTTAGTACCCAGTGTTAAAGCATTTTCGTGTTCACTCACCACTAATAAATAACAGAGAGACAATATCTTAAGGTACCGTCACACCCGGTGATATCGCCGGCCATTTCGTTGGCAATTGTAGAATTCGGGGATATGGAAACCACATCGCCTGTGTGCAGTGGCGTGAGACAGGGCGATTTTACGGTGAGAAATCTCCAGTGGAGCGTCGCCTGATCGCCCTGCTCTGCAGTGAAATCAGGCGATATCCACCAGGTGATTTCTGCGCATCATGGCGTATGACAGGGCGATAGCGATGTGTAAAGCGAGCTCAGACCATCTGGAAGCAATTCCAGAGGCGTGCCTGAGCATTCTGTTTGGGGCGCTCCATGTGCCGCGATTGGTGGCTGCTCCTGCGTTCCCATTGGCTGACCAATGGTAACGCAGTTATGGTGGCCAATCGGAGTGGTAGGTGCACGATGAGAAACACCCTGGCACTCCTGTCTCCTCAGCGTACTCACACTCTCCGACCACATCGCTGATGAGGTGGTGGTGTGTGATGCGGCAATGTGGGAATGGGAACTTGCTTCTGGTCTGCGCCAGGCAATTTCCAGAACGCAGGATTGCCGGAGGTGGCACGCGAAATCGCTACGTGTGACAGATCCATGACGATGTGAAAAAAAGTGCCCGCAATGTGCACGCTCACGTCAAATCGCCAGCGATATGGAAGCCATATCGCTGCGTGTGACTGTACCTTTAGCTGCTCTTTCACTGACAGGCATAAATAACAGCAGTATGACTTGACATCCAAATGAAAATTTCACCAGCATAAAATACCACCAGGGGAAAGCTATTTACAGCTGCACCTGAAAGGTGACTGAACAAATAAATAAGTAAATAAAAACACCTATTAACCTAAAAGACCAAAGCAAGTGTGATGGATAATATACATCCAGCAAAAATATGCATCTGCTGTGGCTCAGTGGACAGACAAGCTGATTACAAAGCATGGCCTCAAGAGCTCTAACCCCAACGCATGACAGCATGCTTTTATCCAAAGGTTTCAACAATTTTGTCAGACCCATTTTGGGGCTTTTGCTCGAAATTGTGTCCAAGTTGCTTTTTTTCTGTTGTGCCAATAAACACAAAGAAAATAACGTGTTTAACAAAACATGTACATATGCAGTTTCTGGGAGAAATACTTCATTTTTAAAACATTTTCAAGGGTGCCAACACTTTTGGGCATGACCGTACATAGTATATATATATATATATATATATTTTTTTTTTTTTTTTTTTTTTTCAACTGAAGACATACCTTTGGAAGAGTTACCGACAATTTGCATACTGGAGTTCTTTGATGTATATAGTTATCTGCGGACTGTCCTGACTTGTATTTCTCTATAATTTCTTCTTTTGACATTTTATAAAAAGCAACGGTTCCCTTAAAATGTGGAGAACTGTAGTTTCCAAACTCATCCACAACACTAATGTCCAAAAACTTTTTCTGTATTCTTTGTGAATGAAATGTAAGTTTGAATGTCTTTCCAGACTCTTTATCATCTAAAAGGTAATCAAACAGAAATATTATCACATTAGAAATCCATCAAATTGTATTGCATTAGAGATCTGTCTGTAATCAGGCATGAAATAAAGGACAGATTGGTAAAAATCAAATTTGTGGGATGACCATCACTGGGCCTGTATCTTCATACCATTTGAGTGCAGTTGGAGCAATGCATATCAATCATTCTACATAATAATGGGAAGTTCAAATAAAGATTTACTTCCTTATTGTCATAAAATATTCTAAATTTGGAGTTCAGATCTAAAAATTAATTAAACAGGTTCATTCTATCTAGATGGGCAGAAGAATCACATTGGCATTATTTCAAGTTATGTCTAAGAAAGCCTCTATTGCCTAGGAAATTGAAGTGGCTTCTGAAATGGTTTGACAAGTTGCAAAAGCCTAAAGATGTTGTCCATCTTTAAAGTGTAACGTCATTTAAATTTTCATTTAATAATATTGTGGAGCATTTTAGTGATTGTAATAAAGTTTCAAATATAATTCTTAAGTGAAATCTGGAAGAAAACCTTTCAAAAACATTTGAGAAGATGTCCCCACTAGGCTGTTTCTAAACCTGACACCTGTGCTGGTTGTCAGGGAGATCCAACTTTAGCTTCACACACTGAATACTGCCATATAAGGGGGATGGCGAGGCCTACACAGCGTTCATGCTACAGCTGATCAGAGTCTCAGGTTACCTCAGGCACCAAAAGTGCAGAGCTCAGGCTGTCAGCACACAGCTCCTCTCTGCATTCTCATTGCTCTGCTCCACACTGCTCCTCAGCTGATTGGACGGAGCAAAGCTGATGTGAATGCAGAGATGAGAGGAACTGTGTGTTGACAGCCTGAGTTCAGCACTGTCCCCTGACTGAGGTAACCTGAGAGTCTGATCAGCAGTAGCACGTTGTATAGGCCCCACACCCCCACCCTTAAATAGCTGTATTTATATGTGGAGCTGAAGACAGATCTCCCCAGCAACGAGCATATGTCAGGTTTAGAAACAGCCTAGTGGGGACATCTTCTGCAGTGTTTTTGAAAGGCTTTCTTTGAGATTATTATTATTGTCAGTTATCAGTCAGTTATGCTATTATTATTATTATTATTATTATTATCAGTTGCTCTACATTATTATTATTAAATAAGAATTTAGACGGCTGTTACACTTTAAACAGATTAATAATATTGATGCCATGGAGGCTGTCTACTTTTACATTGAATCATCCTATCACCATTGGCAGATTTGATATACTAAATACCTTATCAAACATTTAAACACGTTTTCTAAAGTTGGCCAAATTTAGATTTAGTTGAGAACGGATGACTAGCTAAAGCTCAGTTTACATTTTGCTTTCTGAACATTCTTGATGAATGGATTGTGCATGTGTATGTGTGTATGCCTAGTATGTGTGTGTATGCCTAGTGTGTATGCCGAGCTTTGCTATATACTTAGAAAGTTGTCGTTTTCCCCTTAAGTGGAAAGTATTGTAACCTTTTTAGTACTGTATAAGAAAGCACAGAAACAGACAAAGGTTTCCAATACATCAATTGCCACAAAAAAGTAAATCACAAAGAATTTCTCTTAACATTTCAGCCATTTAGTGGCACAGTATATCACTGTAGAAATGTACAAAGGTATATGTTAGAGTGCATTGTATTGAACTAGGGCCCCAATGACAGAGATGAGCGGATCTGGCAAAATGTCACTTTTCTTTGCTGGGGAATTTGATTTAAGAGAAGATGTTCAATGCAAATTTAATGTCGCTTATTATGTCCTAGGGTCCGTCAGAGCATAATAAATGTAATATATATGGAGAAAAAACAACTTATACTCATCTAACTGCTTGCCTATCCAGTCCTGCTTATCTTCGTTGCCTCCCTTCCTGTCCTTGTTGTGTCTTCAGATGGCGTTGGCCATACTGTAATACCCCAGCCTTGCTTGCTAGGCCGAGACTTTATAGGGCTGAAAAGATTCTGTGCATGCACTTGCATAGGTTTTGGCACATGCCTTGATGTTATATAGAAACTGGAATCCTCGACCCAGCAAGTGAGGCCCTGGTATTTCAATGTGGCCAATGGTGATCTAAAGACTCGATGAGGACCAGATGGCTGGTAATAAGGAGAGGCTAGAAAGGTGAGTATAAGGCTATATTTTCTCAACACGTTGATAGCTTCTTATGGTTGCATATTGCTGAACTCACGCGGGAGAAAATTACTAAAAATTCTGCATTTTGGCAAATGCTAATTTTTGTCACATTTGAGTAAAACTCAATTCTGTATCATTTCTACTATCTCAGTTATAGATAGACCAATAATGTTTAAAGGAAATCTGTCTCCAGCTTTTTGCTGCAACATCTGAGAACAGCAGGATGTAGGGGTAGAGATCCAGTAACATATCACTTACTAGTTTCCTTGCTATCATTTTGATAAAGTTACAGTTTTTTATGCTGTAGATCTACAAGTTTTCTTAATTCTAAGTTTTCTATCACCCCACCCCAAAAACATTGATTGACAGCTTTCTGCACATTCTGTACATAGAAACTTGTCAAACAATGGTAGGGGCAGAGATTATACAGAGTTCATGCATATAGAGGACTACATGTTTACTAGCCCTCTAGTGATAATCTCCTGCTAATAAATCTGTGATTATAGGAAAACTATAGCAAACAGCCCTGTAAGTGACACATTGCTTGAATTGGGGTATCTGTCTTCAAATTATGCTACTCTCAGATTACGTGGCAAAAAGTGGTTTCAGGTTTTTCCTTTAAATGCTGTCATTTAAGTACTTTTAAGATTTAGATTAGGATTAGCACGTGTGGAGAAGAAGATGCTGTGGCTATGTAGGCACACAAAGTGTTTCTGGTTCTTTGGTTAAAAGTGTGAGCATGTACAAAAAGAAAATCCCTATCTTAAACCCCTATGAATATTTTCTGTCCTTTATAGACCCTGTTACTGTTCTCTTATTCTTAGTCATATATATTTTAATACACTTTTACAAGAATAACTCTATTAACCAACACGAAATTGTAATTTACTATTTTTTGGACAATGTTTATGTTACCTTTATCTGATGCTGCTATGTTTCCACAAAATCTAAAGTGTATTTGGTCTCCCTCTTGAAGGACCACTGGTTCAGAGGGTTCAGGTGGGCCCGTATATCCTGCCTCATAAGGGCATTGACTTCCCAGTTTAACTCCTTGGATGGAACCAGCTCAACAATGACTTTGTTACAGTTACTATGCTTTCTGTACAACACAACGTTGACCACTGAGCTGTGGATAGCGAATTCCAGGCGCTGAATAAATTTAGTCAAGTGAGTGCTGTCCATAGCTGAAGAAAGACGAACTACAATGAATCTGAAAAATTAGAGAATTGAGAGATTCTTGAAATATGTATCATTAATAGTAGGATAGTCTCTGTTGTCTAATGTGGTTAAAACTAATACGATAACATTAAGAGATGAGACTGAGAATATGTTTCTATGTAAACAATGACCCCGATTCATCCAAACCTTTAAGCCAGTTCTTAAAAATTTAGTGAGTTATGGCATTTCACGGTAATGTCCAACATCTCTGCCAAAAAGGGTGGTTGTGGGATGAAGCCAGTGCAGAATGGACAGTGGTAAGCCCGCCCATCAAATTCATCAAAAGTGACGGTGTTTCTCTCACCAGAAATGTTACTTCCATCACCAACTAGAGTAACATTTTAGATGAGATGCAGAAAATTTCCCACGACTGATAAAATGCTCCAAATTCATTAAGTGTCATGCATGTTTTGATGAATTTGACACTTCTCATTTCTGCATGCCTCTGTTAAGACTCGCAAATGAAACACCATTCTTAATGACTTGAAGCTAATATGTTCAATGTTTACATAATTCATTTGTATAGTTTCATAATTTTTTAAGGTTGAAGGAAGACTTTACATCCATCTGGATCAACCCATAGCCTAACATATTGATTCAGAGGAAGGCAAAAAACCCATGTGGCAACACTAGCTCCACATTGGGGAAAAAATTCCTTCCTGGCTCCACATACGGTAATCAGACTAATTCCCTGGATCAACGCCCTATCAAAGAATCTAGTATATGTAACCAGTAATATTATAGTTTTCAAGAAAGGCATCCAGAAAACTCTTAAATGTTAGTAGTGAGTCACTCATTACAACAGCATGTGGCAGAGAGTTCCATAGTCTCACTGCTCGTACAGTAAAGAACCCACGTCTGTGATTATGATTAAACTTTCTTTCCTCCAGACGTAGAGGATGCCCCCTTGTCCCCATCTCAGGCCTAAGTGTAAAAAGATCAATAGAAAGGTCTACGTACTGATCCTTCAGATTTTTATACATTGTAATAAGATTGCCTCTAAGTCTTCATTTTTCCAAACTAACTAACCCCAAGTTAAATAACCTGTCTTGGTATTGCAGTCCACCCAGTCTTCTAATAATCTTGGTCGCTCTTCTCTGCACTCGTGTTAGTTTAGCTATGTCTTTCTGAAACACCGGTGACCAGAATAGTGCATTCTATTATTTTGTTAGACTTTGGTTACAATTACAACTCAATAGATTACCCATATTCATTAGTGTGGGGCAGCGCCTGGATTGCAAGTCAGGAAACACGTGGAGCCCGGTAGTAGTTCAAACAGGACCCGGTGTTTATTGCTGATACACACAGCGATGGCACAGTCTGCCGGAATCCGGGTCGCAGCCGGGTACACAGGACACAGTTCATATAAAGTAACCCGGGTCCTTCAGGCCAAAGGCCTCCGTTATGGGTCACCCCGAGTTCCTCCAGCCCTCCTGGGCTAGGCCGTGTTAGTATAGCACACGGCCCCCTGGAACTCCAGACCTCCTGTCTATCTCTGCTTCTCCTGCAGCTAAGGCACAATTCTGTGTACAAGGGACCCCGCCCTGCCTCCTGCTCAGGCTTTTAACTCCGTGTCTCCTTCCGGGACCTTGCAAGACCCGGAGCGGAGGGAGCGGACCGTCCCTTTCTCTCACACCCTACACCGGGCTCAATACGTGACAGTGCGCATTCTGGGGGAGACATAGCGCCCCTCGCATATGATCCCCCGCACTGTCTCACATTAGATATTACTGGGATCGAACACTTTCATTAGATCCGATGCAAACGATCATATGCTATAGGTTACATACATAATAAAAAAATGTACCTGAACAAAATATAAAGCTAAAATATAATTGTTTCTATTTCACCTATTTACTGATTTTTTCTTGTTGGAGTATTTTGCTAGTCTTTTCTGCTTATTGCAGTGGGTCACCTAAAAGTTGTCCAGTAACTTTTGGATCACGGCTCCTCTGTGAATAACACAACCCTTACTAATTCTACTCCATTAAGAGCAGCCTGCTTTGACGGGCATCTGGAGATTTATTAATAATACCAATGCTGGTAAATGGCACAACCTCTGCCAATATTTCTCCTCTAGACCACATAGGACAGGTTTTCCATAGTATTGTCAAATCGAGCATTTATGTGTAGCTGTAGAAAGGTGCCAAAAAATTCCAAAAATGAGTCAAAATAAATGTGAAAGTCAGAAAATGTGGCTCAAAAACATAACATATACAGTAAATAAGTGAAAACTATTGTAAGTAGATTAAAACATCTGCACAATAAAGGGAAAACAATCATGTTAAAATGATAATAACCATTCGATTTGGGAACTGCCAGTAGTATTTTACCTCTGCATATATTCAGTTACTTCGAATGACACTAAGCCATTCTGAACATTTTTGATCACAATGTCATCTAAAATAATCCACTGATCTTCCTTTAATGCCAGCAGTTTCAGTAATTCACTAGGATTATCACCGTGCTTCCTCACTGAGGCGCTGACGGCTCTGTAAGATACAAGAGCAACATTTATCCAATATTGAGGAAAATGATTTTAAAATGTAATATACAATTTTGATACTTTTGGAATGTTAAATATTTATTAAAAAGAAAAGCAATTATAAATGAGAGGAAATTGGTTGTTGTGCATTTCTTGATGGTTCCTTTGGCTTTTGTGGTATTTTAAGAATTGCTCTTTTGTAGCAAATACAAAATGGCAGAACTGTAGTGGTACCTTTAAAGGTACCGTTACACAGCACAACGTTGGAACAATGTTGGCAACGATCTCGTGGGCGTGCGGTCGTTTCAGACATTGTTTTGACATTGTTGGTGAGATGTCACACGTCTAGATATCGTGGACGACTCACCAACGATGTTGTGAGCAGGTATCGTTCACACAACCCAATGAACAATACCTGCTCATTGCTGTGAAAGAGCGAAGTCGTAAACGACATCGCTATCGCCGTGTCAAACACAACAATATACCAGGTTGGCTGATCGTTGATCGCATGGTTTGAGAACATGTTCTCAATCCTGCGATCAGCGACCCAACGATTTATCGTTACAAGTTTGCAGAGTCACACGCAACGACATCCTAACGATGTCGCTGGAACAACTCTAAACCCCTGACGTATCAGCGACATCATTAACGATGTCATGCCGTGTAACAGGGCCTTAAGTAATCTATTAGAATTGTTCTGCCTTTGTTCGCATTATGTGCAGTGCGAGTTGCAACATGCAGCTAAACCTTTTCTGTATTCCAAATAAATAGACTGTTGGTTCAATGTTTATTGTTCAATGGAGAGTAATGATGTGATGATTTAATGAGAGAGATTCATCAATCAATCATGTGATGTGCGTGATCATCAATCATAAGATATGCGATATGCGTGGTCAAAAATCATATGATGTGCGTGGTAAAACTAGGAGAATACAAATTAAACAAATCAGAGCTACGCATATCACATAACAATAGTGATAATACATGTGCAGAGTATACACATATCCTCATAAATCTATAACTGTACAGTATAAATAAACACTGGGTACACTTCTCAAACAGCCCTGACAGTGTACAGTACACTAAAATGGAGGCTTGAGGAGAAACACATACCTCTATAGACAAAATCGCTATGTAAAAATATCTGCTGCACTATCTTAACAACAGGCTCTAAAGTATTAACATACAGATAGGAGTATAACTCTCACCAGATTAGCTTTGGCAAGGATGTTGGGAGTTTACAAGAGGTGAGCAGGAGGCAAAAACACAACTTCTCTATGTGAAATCCTGGTGGGTACTGATCTTTCAATTGCTACATCTTTCCCAGATATGCAAAGGGCGGTCCTACAAGGCACTGTTCTCTTAAAGGGGAAGGGACCTAGATATGAAAAAATTCTGCCAAATTGTGCTAAATATATTTAAACGCCATAACAAGATAACATATAATATCTCACAGGTTGTAACTAGTGTCACACTAGAGCTGCTTTCTCTTACTGAGTCTGAATGGGCTGAACACTCCCCGTTTGGCGTCAACAGATGTCACTATTAGGTTCCTTTGGTGAAAACAGAAATAAGAGTTCTGTTACTGGCCTGAGGAATAGTTTACATTCACCAAGCTTGCCCACTTTGACTTTTACCTTGCGCACATTCCGATCCTTGCTTGGGAAGGGTTCGGTGACTAGACAGAGTGGCCACTCATTTGGATATGACTGGCTGTCTTGATGACTTTGGCCATACTACTAATATTGTATATAATTCTGGTGTATTTATGTTCAGACTTGGATTCATGATCTTGCTGATTCCCAGTGGACTACTGTTATGATTGGCCGTCGGCCTCTGTTATAAGGGCTTATTTGGCACTTTAATATTGATGGTGTATCCATCAGATAAATCATCAAGGAGCAAAGCTACATCAACTCTAGGTACTGTACCCGGGTTCTGCACATTCTATTTAAGTCAGAGGTAGAAAACTCTAGGCCTCAAGGGCTGCCAACAGTGCAGTTTTCAGGATTTCTTTAGTATTGCACGGGTTATAATTGAATTACCTGCATAAATGATGAGCAATACTAAGGAAGTCCTAAAAACATGACCTGTTGGTGGCCTGGAATTCCCCACCCCTAATTTAAGTGAATAGAAGAATCTGCAGTACCCCTAGCAGCCACTGTGTAGGTGATTCAGTTATAACCTGTGCAATAATAAGAACATTCTGAAAACATGCAATGTAGACAGGCTGCAGGATTGGAGTTGGGGAAGTAGTGCCCCAAAAGAATGCATCAGGTGTTTTTTTCAAGCCACAAATAAACATTTTGTGAATGAATCCTAATAAAGGTACACTCAAGATTCAGCCACTACACTCACACTCATGTTATGTTTGGCCATTCTTAGAGATGAGCGAACCTTTTGAAGTTCGGGTGGTGTAACTGAACTTTGTGGCGCACTGTTTATGACCCCGAATCTCAATGGAAGTCACTGATTGGCAATTCAGCTCTCCATCCACATACAGCCAGCCATAAGTAAAATACTTCCAGGGATGGAACGCACATTGTTTTTTTTTCCAAATTAATTTTGGACACACCCTACACCTGAAAACTATGCTTTTAAGCCTAGTGTGAGCCAATCAAACAATGCACATGGGTAACACTGGGCCACGCACCAACTGTACCTGACCACAGCGATGCTCGCTCCAGTGCTTTGCAAATGTAAAGCCCCCAGCTCTGAACCTGAACAGGTTTGCTCAACACCGCCCAACACCAGGATCTTTGGCAACTGGAATCAAAACTAAAGTTCCCTCATCTCTAATTCTTGTAATGGAGCTGATGGTTTGCACAGGTATTTTTGCATATAAAAAGAAGTCTGTTTAGGGTCCGTGCTTATTGCTGATCACGTAGGGTCTATATGGGTAGCTGACAACTCTTTTAAGTGTATTGCAGTGCTATTTTGATGAAAAGGACAGGCACTTGGTACTTGCTTAATGTGCACACTTTCCAGCAGATATGAGCAGATGTGACGTCATTAGTACTGCTTACTTCCCAATACAGAATTGAGTGATAGCTCCTTTAGGAGACAGGTGAGTGGTGTGACAAAAAATAATGCTATGGCACGTGCAATCTCATAAAGATGACCTATCATGTAAAGAGAACCCCTTTAACTTTCAGTTAGTCGTGCCAAAATACCAATCCATGGGACCCCAAGCACCTTGCTGTGACACATTTAGTCAATGATATGTCTCGCGATTCACTGAGGAGGGAGGGGTGAGTGAGCTAGGATCCCATGAAACTAATTGCGGGTTAAGGAACAATTAACACATTTTTCATTGTAGCCCATAAATTTCAAGCTGTGACCTTGAGCAAATCTACAATGTTCTAAAATATCATATGACATAGGAAATTGCTGTATAAGTTATTTTGTGTTATAAATATTTAGTGTCACCAATGTTGAAGGTAAAGATTAGAGTAAACCAGTTACCTGATTTGTGCTGTACACCCTGCAGGAAGCATGAATCAGAACCAAAGCTAAATGATAGTAGCCAGGTATATATTTCTTTGAAACATCAGGACATTTCAGGAAAAATTTAGTTAGGCTGGCTTCACACTATGGTCAGGTCAGGTCAGGTCAGATCAGGTCAGGTTTTGTGTGCCAAAACCAGGAGTGACTTCAAAACCTAGAACAGGTGTCAATCTTTCAATTATACTTTTTCTTTTCAAGTTCCTCTCCTGGTTTTGAAACACAAAACCTGACCTGACCTGACCTGACCGCAGTGTGAAGCCAGCCTTAGGAGATCTGGCAAGGGACAACAGCTAGAGATGAGCCTACTCTGGCTCCACACTAGTCAACTATTGCCAGCAGTTAGAGGTGATTGAATCATCTCTTGCTATGAAATAGACCTTTCAATCACCTACAGCTGCAATGGGAGAAGTCAGCCGTTTGCAGAGATGAACCAGTCTAGTTTTAGAGAAAAATATAACTGAATGACTGGGGTTTGGGCAGCTTGAACCAGGTTACATTTTCCCTTTAAATCTAAATTTAAGTCTAAACACAGAATGCAAAGGCGCTTAGTATGTCCAAATAATTAAATGTGTTTTAATAGAGCAACAGTAAAACTGTGACTAAAATGTGGTAAAGAATTCAGTGTATGTTAAAGATAATAGAAGTTTTAAAAGCAGCGAGAAAGAATTTAATGTACTATAAAAAGCCCTTACCGGATCTGATGTGCTCCTTTAGTCTTTGAGGCTGCAGCACTCGCTGCCCTCCTGCTTTCTGCATCATCTCCTGCCTTCTTTTTTTCTGGGTTCGGAGGGCAAGGAAGAAAAACTGTGACAGGCTTGAGGAAAGGGTGAACTGATGGCTGTTTCACTTGAATGAGTGGGCTGCTTGACACGACTGGATGATATATATCATGTTTCGCTTTCAGTACAGAGATCAACGATGTATCTATTGGTTGAACCTACAAGAATATCATCAGAGTTACAAATGGTTTTGAAACTGTAGAAGGAAAAATTTGCTGTGAGAATCTGAACATTGCCGTTTTGTGATGAATAGCAAACTGAATATTCGATTTCAGTGGCAGAAACAAGTTGTCATATGAAGACAAGGATGATTTCTCATGAGTCCAGATGAGCGAACCCGAGTTGTATAGTTCGGGGTTTGTACCAGGTCCAGTGCTTGAAAACCGTGCACAGACTTCTCATGGAAGTCCATTTTTTAGTTAATAGTTCAGATGCTAAATTAAGTTTGTTGAAAGGCTACAGCACAGATAATCATCAAGCTTTTAGGCTGTGAGCACTTTCTCAGCCATGACAACATTCCTGATTATTGGCAAGACAGTAGTTGCCTGGCACACCATGTGACCTGGCCCATATAACCAACGGATCATGGATGGTGCCGTCATTGTGCTCTGGGAGGACATAGCTTGAGTGAGGGACTGTGTGAGGGCCACGTCACACGCATCAATTTACTGAACGATATATTTAGCGATCACATGCATGCGCGATCACTAACAATATCGTTCACATAGCTGGTGAGCTGTCACACAGGCAGACTCGTCAACGATGTGGACCAGCGAGAACGCTGGTAACCATGGTATACATTGGGTTACTAGGCGCCGCGCACCGCTTAGTAACCCAACGTTTACCATGGATACGAGCTCCCAGCAAAGGCTGCAAGGCACCGAAACGCGTAGGAGGCAGGAGGAAATAAAGTATTTCGTAGAAGTTCCATCTTCACGTGTTTTCTTTGGAGTGGATGATCGTGGCAGCGCGGACTGTGACACACCATTTTTTCCCTATCATCTGATGTATCTTTTAAGCATGTGACTTCATTGTTAGTGCGTTCCTTTTACCAATTAAATGTATTATATTTCTGGTACTCCATGGCTTTTATGAGCTTGAGCAAATAAAAATGGGTGAGTTCGGTCCTCAGAGTTCACTGCGCAGCACTCCTAGGACCAATTTGTGAACTTGGATAATATAGTTCCATTATTACCTTTGCAAAAAACCCTATATTTGTGGCCAGTTCTTTGTAGGCACCCTTTTACTGACCTAATAGTTTCTGCTACATTCATTTTAATCACATTACTAAAATGTGTAATATTTGTATAACATACCTTTCCTCATTTTTAAATCTTAAGGTACCGTCACACACGGCAATTTTGCTAGCAATTTCACTGGCAATTTGCTGGTTGCAGTGAAATCCTGGACACATTGTTCAATTTGTACACAGCAACAAAATAGAACAATGTGTCAATGATTTCACTGCAACCAGCAAATTGCCGGTGGTTAGCACTGCTGCCTTTGAAGCACTGAGGTCCTGAGGTTCTGGGTTCAATTCCCATCAAGGACACTAAGGACAACATCTGCAAGGAGTTTGTATGTTCTCCCTGTGTTTGCATGGGTTTCCTCCAGGCACTCCAGTTTTCTCCCACATTGTAAAGACATACTGATAGGATGTTTAGAGTGTGAGCTCCAAGAGAGACAGCATTACTCATGTATGCAAAGTGCTATGGAATCAATAGCGCTATATAAATGAATAAATATTATAATATTATTATAAATTGCTTGCAAAATTGCCGTGTATGACCGTACCTTAAGTATTACTTTTAAGGATAGCTCACAACTGCATATAAATATACCGAATGCAATCCAATAAAAAATTGTCCATCAGTAGCAATCGGTGCCGGTGGTTGCAGCAGGTGGCTGGAAATGCTCAGTTCCGGAACTGTTCCATCTCCACAAATGTGCAGTACCTGGCCGCTGCCACTATCAGAGGATGGAGCAGCTTTGGAACTGAGCATTCCTGGCCACTTGCTGTAGCTAATTAGCGGGGCTGTCGGTTGTTGGACCCCGGACAATAAGACATTGATGACTTCTCTTAAACATAGGTTATCAATGTTTAAGCAATGGACAACCTCTTTAATCAATGAGTCAGTGCTGATCTGCAATTCTTTACTCAGCTGTTTTCAGACTGAGGAAAAAAATCACAGCATGCTGTGCACATTTGTGTAAAATGGCTGAAACTTGTCAAGTCTATGGAGGTGAGAAAAAAACAGTTGGCACACAGACCATCTACCGTATATGATGTTCGTATTTTACAGATATATTAGAATTCTGTAGCATAGAACACTGTAAATGGTCTGAGAAAAAAATGCATTGCATATGGACAGAATACACATGTCATACAGATGCACATAGCACTCGCCTGACATATGGAATACCAAATGGATTTAACTCGTCCAACCTTTGTGGATGAAAATCAGATTTTTTATACACAGATGTGAGCGGACCCTTATGGAGAACCTTGATTTTCTAAATTATCATTACAAGCATGATTTCCTAACAGAATATTACTGTTAGGTAGCTCCTCGCTCCCATACGGTGCCATTACTAATTCAGCTGTTGTCTGATCAACCCAAGGGGTTCATTTACTAAGTGTGAAATTTCCATGAACATTAACTAGGATTTTTTAAAACTGAAAACAGCTCAGTTCATCAGAGAGATCAATTATCGAGAGGAGTCTTTCTACCTGCAGATGGTGAAATTTGAGGTGCGTACATAAAAGTCAGTATCTTGAAATACTTGCCCCCTTAGGAGTACTTATCATTGCCGGCACATTACAATGAGTCTAAGTTGTAATAATGCCTTTCCCACTTTTGTCTCAAGGACTGCTGCTTTGGGAAATAACACTGACGATTTATGTTCCAGATGTAACACATTTTAAAGAAAAGATATAAATTCCGACTCACCTTAAACTGCACAATTACTGAAGAGCTGAAACAGCCTGGGGGGTAATTTAAGGAAATTCTCGAATCCACGCTCAGCTTTAAAGATAATCCTCTTTTAAGAACAGTAAAATTCTCCTTCTTTAGACATGAAACCACAGAAAACGTGCCAAGTTTATACACTTTAACCTCTGCAAAACTCCCCTGCATTAAACAAATGGCAGAAATAGAATTGTAGAAGAAGCCTAGATGAGATGATAATATGAAATTGCTGCACATAACATTTACATTTACATATACAGGAAAAGTAAAGCATATGAGTTGAACTGAGAGAAACAACCAGTGTATGTCTAGAGTATGGCTATGTGCCGAAGCTGTATATATATTGCGATATACTGTAAGTGCCTATACACGGAAGATCTGCCCCAAATCTGCAGCACCGTTACATATAATGAAAGTCTATGGAAACGCTGAAGACATGTGCCTATTCTGCGGGTTTTCCCACGGCGGAAATGCTGCGGTCTTTAATGTGGGGACTGAAGTGTCTGCAATACCAAGACAGGTTATTAAACTTGGGGTCATTTAGCTTGGAAAAACAAAGGCTTAGGGGTGATCTTATAATAATGTATAAATATATGAGGGGACAGTACAGAGACCTTTCTAATGATCTCTTTACTCTTAGGCCTGAGACTGGGACAAGGGGGCATCCTCTACGTCTGGAGGAAAGAAGGTTTAATCATAATCACAGACGCGGATTCTTTACTGTAAGAGCAGTGAGACTGTGGAACTCTCTGCCACATGATGTTGTAATGAGTGACTCACTACTAACATTTAAGAAGGGCCTGGATGACTTTCTTGAAAACTATAATATTATCAGTTATACATACTAGATTCTTTGATAGGGCGTTGATCCAGGGAACTAGTCTGATTGCCGTATCTGGAGTCAGGAAGGAATTTTTTTTCCCCAATGTGGAGCTTAGTGTTGTCACATGGTTTTTTTTTGCCTTCCTCTGGATCAACATGTTAGGGCTCGGGCGCGCTCATCAGAGTTTAGCTGGGGGGACTCTGGGGGGGCTGGGGCGGTGGCCCTGGGCGGCCTCTCCCTATCTGAGTGGGGCTGTCAGCTGATTGTGTTTTTGTGCAGCTCCAGGCTCCCTGTCCAGTGGGGGAAGAAGAGGGGCCGTTCGGGGTCGCTCCTTCGGCCCTTTCGGGGTCTCCTCGGTCGGGCTTGGATGTAACAAGGAAAGTGTGTCCGAGCCCTTAGGCTATGGGTTAAAGTCTTCCTTCAACCTTTAAAACTATGTTACTATGTAATGTGGGAAAATCTGCAGCATGTCAACTCTTGCTGTGGATTTTGATGCAATTTTACCCATCAGACCTCAATGTTAGCTCCTAAATATGCAACAGATATGCAGTGGTGTTCACATATTGAGTATTTGCTGAGTATTTATGTATTTAATGAGTATATTTTTTAGGGATGACATGGGGCTCTGCTGTATTTTTGCTCACCAGCACAGATACAACAGGGAGGTACGGCTGCCACCCACCCCCAGCTGCATATTGTTACCTGGCTGGTAGTCAAATTACAGCCTTTTTTTAATATTATTTCTTGAAATAAAAAAGAAAATATGTTGGGCTTTGCTGTATTTTTGGTTTCCCGCCAGGTACAACTAGGCAGCTGGAAGTTGGTGACAGCCTATACCTGCTTGCTGTACCTTGCTGGTGAGCAAAAATACAGCAGAGCCCCACTTCCCATTATGACACTTTGAAACCTATTTTTTCCAGCCTTTAACCTAGCTTTGTTCACAGTCACAACAGTGAACAATTGCTAATAAAAACACAGCAAAACACTGCAAAAACCATTGGCACAGGCATTTTTCTGCTTCAGTTTTTACTGCAGGTGCAGATTTCTGGAAGTTGGAAATCTGCTCCACTAATTTCTAGTTGGCACATAGTTCCGAATGTGTAGTGTGCATGCTCTAGAGCCGCTGAGTACAGTACACCCAATAATCCCCCACACTGCGCAGGACTGGAAATGATGATACTGGGAAGAGGAGCCACAGATGTCAAACACTGTGACCGTGCTGCTGCATTAATTATCTTGTCCGCTGGGGGACATGCAGCCTTACAGAATGCCCACAGTGTCTGCACTATTGACGACACCCTGCTTATAACCATAGGAGAATGTAAGTTATAAAAGCATTTTTCTCAGCGATTGCAGGACACATTTAGGTCAGACAGGGATGATGATTAGGATGTATTAAGAAGTTACAGGGACAGGTAGTGATAGGTTTGCGGGCACAAATGACCTGACAGGTTCTCTTTAAAGGCCCCGTTGAATGGTACGAGATCATGAACGATATCGCTCAAGCGTCACGGGTTTGGAGTCGTTCAAACAATATCGCTAGAAGGTCGTTGCGTGTAACACTGAGATATGACTACGATAAATCGTTGGATCGTTGATCGCAGGTTTGAGAACATGTTCTCAAATCAGATGATCCTCGATCAGCCAACCTGCTGCATCTTTTTGTGTGACACCGCGATAACGATGTCGTTAACGACTTTGCCTATTCACAGCGGTATGTAAGTATTGTTCGCTGGTTTGTGCGAACGATAGCTGCTCGCTACATTGTTGGTGCGTCGTCCACAATATATAGATGTGTGACATCTCACCAACAATGTCAAAAAGATGTCCTAACAAGCGCGTTACCATGAGATCTTTGGTGATATCGTTACAACATTGAAGTGTGTAACAGCACCTTAAAGGCCACGTCACATGCGTCAATCTTGTGAACGATATCGCTTAAGCAATCTGCTTTTTTGATCGCTTAAGCGATATCGTTTGTGCGTCGCTGTGTGTAACCGAGTGATATTTCATTGAAAAATCACTTGATCGCTTGATTGCAGATTTGTGAGCACAAATCAAGCGATAATCGCTTGAGCGATCTACAGCATCGTGCCGTGTGACGCCACACTAACGATCTAGTGGACGATTTCGTCTATTCCTGACAATGGCTTTTGTAAATCACTGGGTTGTACGCTTGATCGCTGGCGCGTTGCCAAATTTGAAATCGCAATTGAGATCTATGCTTGTAACACCGCACAAGCGATATTGCGTAATTGTTCAAACAATCTCAATCACGTGACTTTTCTGACGGTATTGTGATGGAAATTTAACTGTGTGACGTGGCCTTAAGACTATGTTAACATGTTATGTTTTTAAAACATTTTTTTCTGCAGGTTAAACCTGCTCTCTTGGCCACAATGAAGCTTCTTAGGCTGGCTTCTCACCACGTTTTTTTTGATCCGGGGCTGTCCGGTGTAAACCAGACAGCGGTGGACCGTTTTTTTGGCCCCATAGCAGCCTATGGGGCCGGATGGAGCCAGATGGCAGCTCTCTGCCATCCGGTTTCATCACTCCAGGACAATCCGGGGGAATACGGATTATTCTCTCCGGACACAAAAATGATGCTTGCATCATTTTTTTGTCCGGGGAGCAAAATCTCCCCAATTTGCCAGATCCCGGATTCGGCCGGATTCTCCCGGAGCCGGGGCAATCCTGAGCTCCCTAACATGGGAGCCTATGGGGCCGGATTGCCCCGGACCGGGAGGATCCGGGAACTGGACACTGGCGGCTGCATTCCGCTGTTCTTTCAGGACCTCGGCTAGCTCCATGCTAGCCGCGGTCTTGAAAAATCAGCAGCTGCGGCTGCAATTAGCAGCATCCGGCTGCACACACATTTGGCCCTCCGGTTCTGTGTGCTGATCCGGTCCGGGGCTGTCAGGGTCATCCCGGACAGCCCCGGACCGGATCACAGCGTGGTGTGAAGCCAGCCGTACAAAAAGATTTTGCATTGTTTTTTTATGCGTCTGTTTTTGTGCACAGGTTATATGTATTATTTGTCTACCGAACATATTTATTACATTTTTATTTTTCTTTCACCAAAAATGCTGCCAAAATCCAGCAAACATGCATGGTTGCATTCTATTTTACATTTGTGTCAGTTAAAAAAAATCATAGCTTTTGCTGGTACTTTAAAGAGGCAGCTTTAATTTGTATTTGTTTGAAGGAGGGTAGAGAAAAGCTAGTGTTGCTTGCGGCAATAAGAGCCAGTGCTGATATCGCTGGAACAGCGCCCGCACCAGAAGAGAGTATAGGTGTTATTTCACTGTGGGAAACATAGGCATTGAGAAGGGGTTGCCCAAGTAGTGAAAAACCCTTCTTATAGTATGTCTAATAGAAGCTATGAACTGTATCACTTGCCTTGTGTTCTCCATGACGTCCTTCTAAAGAATTAGGTGTTAAATAGCTTGAATGGAACTTGTCATCAATGACTTTTACCATTATGTCCTTATAGCTTCCTCTGTAATTACTACTGAATGGTATTGAAATACTAATCGGAAAGGGATTTTTATGTGATCATCAAGACTAGATATATTCAACACATTGCTGACGAGTTCTTCCGAATCTGATACCACTAAAGAGCTGATGTTCTCCATAAATCTGCACTGTAGCTTCTGTAAGATAGAAGGAGGTGCTCTCATAGAACAGACAAAGACTTCTTCACCGACCTCCTCATCGTGTAGAGTAAATCTATAACAAAATATAAATCACAATTACAATTTACAGCCGACAGTGTATGGCAAATAACCTGTAAATATCATAAAGTTGACCACACACATTTCAAACTACTTTGAGTATTTCCAATATTGTTAAAAAGATGTTGTCACAAAATAATTATACTGGATTACTTTTTGCTTGTTGAAAATATACATAGACTATAATTGGAAGAGTTGAATTGTTTATACCTTCTTTAATAAAATTTTAAGGCCAATGCTTATTTAAAAAAATACTTTAAAAAGATCAATAGTACAATCAAATATAATAAACTTTGAAATATATCTTAGTTGCAAAATATTCTTTCCCCACATATGAGCCACTTATTCATCTACCTCGACCTCCTAAACTCAACTCATCATTAGCTCTGAAAAACTGCTAAAATATGTCTTGGTCAAAGAAAAGACAGACTACCAGGTTATTAAATGAGAAAAGTTGTATAAGGAGCAAAGAGAAGCACAGACACAGGCAGATTGTGCTGCAGCTCTGTAGTATTTATCTTCAGTACTGGATCCACAGCTATACTGCTTAGTACTGGTGTAACGTAGTGTTTGAAAGTTGATGAAGCCTTTACATTTTTCCAAACTTCTGCATGGGTTTGATTTTAGACATTAGACTTTAAAGCGAACCTGTCACCCCCCCCCCCCGGACATCAAAAGCTAAAATAGCCACCTTCTGCAGCACTAAGGCTGCATTCAGGGAAGGTGGCTATAGGCTTTTGATGCCCTATACATTGTGAAATATACACTTCTATAAATGCTTACACATAAGACGACCTAAGACCGGGAGGCGGGGTTTCGCGCTCCTCCGGCCCGCCCCCTCTTGTCAATCCTGCTCGTTGCCTGCTGCTGCCTCCCCTCACACTGTAACATGAACGCGCGCCTCCGTTCTCTTCTATGGCGCCACGCATGCGCTGTGCGCGCAGCCCGACTTCCTGGACACCCGGCACACAGCGCATGCGCGGCGCCATAGAGGAGAACGGAGGCGCGCGTTCATGTTACAGTGTGAGGGGAGGCAGCAGCAGGTGAAAAGCAGGATTGACAAGAGGGGGCGGGCCGGAGGAGCGCGAAACCCCGCCTCCCGGTCTTAGGTCGTCTTATGTGTAAGCATTTATATAAGTGTATATTTCACAATGTATAGGGCATCAAAAGCCTATAGCCACCTTCCCTGAATGCAGCCTTAGTGCTGCAGAAGGTGGCTATTTTAGCTTTTGATGTCCGGGGGGGTGACAGGTTCGCTTTAATACAGATCCTAAAAGTATATAAAGGGAACCAAATCACACACAGGAGTTTAAAATAATACGCTTAGTCATTTTTGAAATGAATAAAATGTTCAAATATCACACGCCACTGACTGGTTAGACTATGTCAACTGTTGATTTCAAAAACTTGCATGAACTCCTTGTGCAGCAATAACTGTATCTAAATGTTTCCAGTAATTGCTAATAAGAAAAGATGAGCAAACTTTCCCCGAACATGTTAACCAATTTCAAATTCGGCATCAACATTGCAGATTCAGTTCAGGATCGGAAACCTGAGCAATTTACTAAAAAATATGCGGGTTTGTTCAGGACAAAAAGTTTGAAATTTAAAATGGCCCTAAAAGTTCCCCTCATTGTTTGCGGTCAAAACACTTACTGGAAAAGCCTTAGGGTGTGAATTTTGAAAGAAGTGTCAAATATGGCAGCAGCTGTGAAGACCAGGAACTTTAGAATGTCCTTAAAACATCTGTAATGCTCAAATTTTTCTTCTTTTTTTTAGTTTTTTTTTAGAGCAAATTTTTATTGCAGAGGGTCAGCAGAGTGCAAGGACATCTCTTCTACACTTATGTAATAGCAATTCATATGAAAATAGCATATGGCGATAATATTCTTCACATACAATAATCTTATATGTCTGTTCACACTCATGAAACATCATACTATGGATATTTTTTCTTGAAAATGTGCAATCACTTTATTTCATGCCATACATTTAGAATACAGATTTTTGGCATGTTTACAAGTGTGTCCTATGTATCATTAATATTGAATGTGTCTGTGCACCACTGCCCAATAGTTTTATTCAAAATTCTACATGAATTGTTAAGCTGAATACATTTATTTGTTTTCCTCATTTCTCCTCCAAATATGTCAAGCTTCAATAATCACTCCACCCAAACGCAAGCCCTGGTATTACCTGTGGCATGGGGAATGGGATTTGTCACTAAGGTTCCATCTGCAGCCCACCCCAAGGAGGGGTTAATGAGGAGCTCGGCTACAAAATTGTGTAAACAACAATATCTTGTAGTCAAATGTGTCCTGGCACTGGAAGAGGCAGTCCCCTAGGCAAAGCATAGAGGCATCACCGTAAAGCACGATGCCACCTTGCAGTACAACTCAGATATACTGCGCTACACTTTGCTACCATATGCCTGCAGTACGCAGCCAGTGAGTGATATTAATGACAGATCCACTGCCAGATATGCCAGCTTTGGAGGATGTCATCTTCTTCACCATCCCAGGGGCAGAAAGTGCTTCAGCACTAGAACTGGTGCAACCCACACAGGACACATATGTCACCTGGGCTCCACCATACTACTTTGGGTATCATATGCAATGAGATCAGGAACCAGTGATAGGTTTTGATGCCAGAGGAGATCCTGAGGAGGTCACAGTCAGGAGGTGAGTCATTCCTCATGCCAGCCGGGAGCAGCCGATGTCCCACTCAGGAGGATCATGCAGCATACCTTGTGTTATTACACCTGCAACTGGTGTCATAGCTGCTGGATCAGCAAATGCAGGACCAGGAGTATGATGAATAGGATGAGAAGGCCGAGGAGGATGAAGAAGAGTAAAAGGAGTTGGTAGTAGAGGCAGAAGGCCCTGTTTCCCAGTCACAGAGGCCCAAAGGCCTTTGATTTGGAGAATGCCATGTGTGTACCCCTAACCCATCCAAGAAACTATCTGATGTGGCATGAACCACCTCATCCTATCTCCTTTCTTGAGGAGATTCAGCACGTGTATGCCATCTCCCGAAAGTGGTTGCATGCGCCTGAAGCCAATTACTTTGACCACCAATGTACCTGAGGCAAGGAGGAACCTGATCCAGTACCTGATGGTACATATAGGTACATGATCAGGTACCTGATCCAGTAAAAATGCCTCCAAACAGACAAGGGGAAAAACTAGATCCAATAATGCATCCAGTTACTGGATGCAGGCTCCCAAGTGTGACCCTAGCCTTAAAATTAGAATCCGAGAAAACTGGTGGAAAAAGTAGGATGCGGGTCATATAATGATCAGAAAGAGTTATTCCTCATGTACACAAATGTCAGCTTTTTTGGAAGTGGTAGGTAGGTGTTAAAGGGTTGTCCAACCTTAATCCGGATACAAACTGAGCGAGATACATACAAGATTATCGCATGAGCCTCGCATGCTTATCTGGAATGGTTATCGTCTCTCTGAACAGTAGCACATCAGCTGCATGTGTTTTTATGCTGCTCCATGCTCCCGTCCAGAGAGGCGTTGGTCGTTCCGGGTGAGTTATACGAGACTTATGCGAGTATCTTGCATGCGCTTCTCTCCGGCCTTAGGCTAGGGTCACACTTGCATTTGCAATCCAGTTACTGGATCCAGTTTTTTCATCCTGAAAACCTGATCAGGTGCCTGACCCATAGACTCCAATGTTAACAATTGTTTGCCAGAGTGCAATCTGTCTACTGGATCCAGTTTTTGAGAAGTCAGGTTTTAATAGGGTCTGCAACATGTTTTGGCCTTTTAGCAAAACCTGATCAGTTTTTTAACATGGGACCCTATGGGAACCTGATCCAGTACCTGATGGTATATATAGGTACCATCAGATACCTGATCAGGTACCTGATCTGGTAAAAATGCTTCCAAACAGACCAGGGGAAAAACTAGATCCAGTAATGCATCCAGTTACTGGATGCAGGCTCCCAAGTGTGACCCTAGCCTTAGACAACAAGTCTGCAGTCTTTCCAAGTGACAATATAGTTGTGAATCCTCACAGCGTGCACTCTGCACTGCAAAAATTCTCCAGTGTTGGACCGGGCAGTCATGTGACTACAAGTATTGCATTTGCTTGACTGGGCATTGCTCATTACACTTTCATTGCGCGAGATCCTGTCCATCTAGTTAGCACATCATTGCATGTAGAAGAAAAATCAAAACCGAATCATATAAGGAATATGAATCAAGTTAAATACTGCATGTATTATGTGCTACTAAAAGCATCCAACGATTGCATGCTCTTGTGGCGCCCCTGCATCCAGGAGGCCACAAAGGGAACTGCAGCCAGGCAGGTAGGACACTTGTTGCACAACAGCACCCTCACAGCCCATATAACCCACGTGTAAGAGAAGGTAACATCCAGCCCTGAGATTAGAGACTCTATGAGATTGAGGGGTGGTGGATTTGGAGGAGTGGGTTGGGCACACCCGTAGTCAGGTGACTTGACAGTATATAGGAAAGGGGGAGGAGGAAGGTGTTCAGTAGGCCACAGTGAGCTGAAAAGCAAAGACCAAGAGTAGGCCCAGGGTGCCGAGCTGTAAAGATCAAGCACAGGCCAGCGAACAGCAGCAGGTTGAGCTGAAGCTGAGCAGGAGAGAGCCACACGTCCTGGAAGAGTGAAAGCATAAGGAGCGCAGAATCTGTACCGAGCCAGTGTGAGCCGGAGGAGAGAGAAAGCCCATCCAGAGCTAGATCCCCAGGAATGTGAGAGAGCAGAGAGGGACGGTGATACCCGGGCCCTAAAACTACAGCTGAAGCAACTGACTGCAGGTGGAGTAGCCCTCCTATTATACCGAAAGGAACAGAGAGAAAGGAGCCTGGTAGAGCCTCAGACTTGAGAGACTGCTGGAGGCTGGGCTGAAGTAGAGTGTCAGCTCTAGAGGGGACCGTAGTTCACCCGGCATCCCCAAACAACACGACGAGGGGCCTTAATTCCAGATTGGGATCCCTACCCTAAAGGACAAGCAGCTCAGTGACAAACTAAGGACCCACAGGGGCCCGAGTCACCGCCATACTGTCCAGCGTTTCACACACACCAGTGGAGACGGAGACCGTAATAGCCTGGAAAGGACACTTCAGACTGTGTGAGGGGTCACAGAGAGAGAGAGGCCTGGCTGCAGGGAGCAAAGGGAACCCAAAGAGGGAGAGTGTGCCCGTGTATTAAGAACTGTGTTTGAACTTTGTAAAGTGACTGGAAGAACTGAGAGTAAAACACGGAAAACCCTGGAACTGCTTCCCTTGTGTTTCTGCATGAAATTGATTCTCTCCATACAGGATACAGCCTGTCAGCACCAGCAAAGAGGAGAGATCCCTGCAGCGTCTGCCAAGTAAGTCTGCTACACACTCTACAATAGACTTAACCCTTACTGCCCCGGGGAACACAGTTCTACCCACTGGAACTATACCATCTAAGCTGCTATCCCATCGTCCCTGGAGGTTCTGCAGCAGCGGCGGCCCCCATCACTGGCCGCATCAAGTGGGTGGCATCACGACTGACTACCCCTGTAAATATCCCCTTTTATTGGCGAGCCTGGGACACGGAACGGACCAGGACCACCCGTGACTTCCCCAGCAGCAGACCGGTCCGGTACCGAGTACCCCCGTCCCAGTGGGCCCGACACTCTGATGATAGTGGTTCATATCCCTTAGATCCGTTGGTTGTTATTTTTCTACTAGCAGGTTGTGCTTTACAGCCTTGGGCGCTCCTATTTTGGTGTGTTTTTAATGAATTAAGCACCTTTTCTCCCTTCTCAGACTATTTTGATTGCATCTTATGGTACTTGCCCTTTATCTGTGAGACCATTATCACACTTTGTAGAGGAATATGCATTTAAAGCACCACTCCAGAGTATTTCTTTATTGCGCCTCTTGGGTGGTGCTTTAAATCTAAGTCCTCTGCCCCCCATATTCATTTACCAGCAATGCTCCAGTTTCTCTGCGAGGATTTGTGACCTGCCAGCAACTCAAGTGTTTTGTCGAGATCGACGTATGTGACAAATTAATACATCTCCATGAGAGCCTCATTCTGGCCTTGTTCTGGCCTTCATAGAAATGCATTGAGCTCTTGTGGCGTAACTTCTGGCTTTCAGCCAGTCAGAAGTAGAGCACTAATAATATGACGAAGACTGGCACACCTGCATGTTTAGGTGCTAGCTAGAAAATAACAATATATAATAATAATGATCCGCTGCACACTAAACAGAATGACTGAAGGATATATGTGTGGTATATAGGAAACTAATGCAAGTTTTGAAGAGGAAAATGAACACTACAGAAACTGCTTCAAGACATAATATGAAATATGAGAATCTTAGTTGATGCGTTGGCCATTGCATGTAAGCCCGGTAACCAGCTTCAAGGTGTTCTCATGTATACCAGGTCCCTATCTCCCTTACCTTATACCTCTATCTGTGGTACAAATGCATATGAGGGTACAAGCCTCTGAGTGCAAGTTAAAACCTACGTGTATTATTAATACGTATGGTATTATTAATGTTACTGTTTTTGACTGAGCACCCTTCCCCCGGTAGCCTAGCTGAATTTAATCATGTTTTCCACCATCTTGCTGTAGTCAAGCTTCCTACTACACCCATACATGTAAGTTTTAAATTGCACTCAGAGGTGCAGCGGATCATTATTATTATAGAAGTAGAACACTGACCCAGCTGTGCTGCACTCTTGGGAGATGGTCGGAGGCCAGTGGAGACAAGGAGAATTAAAGGAGGGAACCAACCTGGTTACCCTGTAGTACGCCCAGACACCGGAGCCCGACGTTGCCAGCATCCACTGCAGCAGTAAAAGCCCAGGAGAACCAGGAGCAGTTAACTCCTGAAGAAAATACAGTAAGAGACACTCTCAACAGGACCAGGGGCCAAGGGAAAACTAGGGACCCTGCAGAAAGACCTCATTGTCAATTTAGAGTAAAGCCCTGAGAGGGAGAAGGAGTGGTGAGTTCAGTCACAGGCAGGATTTACCCCAAATCACAGTACACAGAGACAGAGGAGGCCTCACAACTCTCCAAGGTGAAGGTCCCGAATTGCATCGGGGACCTGGTTACTTCTCTGGACTGTACCTGTTACCCTGTCACCAGTAAAAGGTACTGAAACAAAGACTACTGTGTGTGCTTGTGCCTGTCTAACCGCCGCCATCCACCGCGTTAACTGCAGAGATGCTACTACAACTCCCCTCATCCACCCTCGCTGCCCTGAGGTAAAGCTCCACCTGTGGGGAGCTGTACTACACTGAGCTGCACTTCCATCACCTCAGCGGCCGGCTGCAGCGCTGGTATACCCATTACCAGTTACCATAGGTGGCGTCACGTAACCAACTCCCTTATCCCCCACCATCCCCGCCTTTGAGGGTCCCGGGCACGGGACCGGAGACCGACCAACCATGATCCCCCATCCAAGTCGCCATTAGCCCCGGTACCCTAGTACCCCTACCCTGTCGACTGCCTCAACCGCTTTAACCCCTTCATGACCCGGCAATTTTTCCTTTTTCATTTTTGTGTTTTGCTCCCCTTCTTCCAAGAGCCATAACTTTTTTATTTTTCAATATAGATATATGATGGCTTGTTTTTTGTGGGACAAGTTATAGTTTCAGATGCAATCATTTATGTTACCATATAGTGTACATGGAAAAGGGAAAAAAAATTCCAAGTGCAGTGAAATTGCAAAAACAAAATGCAATTACACATTTGTTTTTTGGGTTTTTTATTCGCCATGATCACTATATGGTAAAACTGACATAACGTTGTGATGCCTCAGGAACAAGTTCGTAGATATGAAACACGTATACTTTTACTGGTATCTAAGTGGTGAAAAAAAATTCACAATTTGAAAAAAAAAAAGAATCCCACTTCTTGTGCTATGTTCTGTGACCTGTAGCGTCCTCATTTTTCAGGATCTGGGGCTGTGTGATGGCTTATTTTTTGCATCTTGAGCAGACATTTCTATCGATACCATTTTTGGGTGGATGGACTGTTTTGGTCAACCGTTATTGAATTTTATAGCAATGTTGCGGCGACCAAAAAAACATAATTTTGGCGTTTGGACCTTTTTTCCATTACGCAGTTTATGGCTCTCATTAATTGAGTTTATATCTTGATAGATCGGGAGTTTCTGAACGTGGCAATACCAAATATGTGTATTTTTAAATTTTTTTTTATATTTTTATTTTAAATGGGGAAAAAGGAGGGTGATTTGAACTTTTGTTTTTTTTTATGTTTGTAAAAACTTTATTTACTAATTCATTCTTTACTTTACACCCCCACATGGGGAGGCACACTGCAGGGTCTGATCACTTGTGACAGGTACCAATGAGCTGCAGCGCATCGGGACCTGTCACAAAGGTGCACTGTGAGTGTTTGGCAGCGCTTGCCAACTACTCACAGGAAGCGGTCCCCGATAGCCCAAGGTCCTGCCAAGACCACGGAAGCTATCACGTGAGCGTTGCAGGTCTCGTGATATTATCATGGGATCTCTGGTTCAGGTGGGGAACAGCGCATTCCCCGTCTCGGCTGTTTTGGATCCCGCTGTCATTCACAAGGGGATCCGATTGGTGCTGGATGCCCGACATCTCAGCTGATGAGATCAGCTGAGATGTCGGGTGTTTGATAAGAGTGCCACACCGGAGCTCACATCAAACACTGGTTCCCGACCCTTGACGTTGTATTACGTCAAGGGTCAGGAAGGGGTTAAGCATATGCACTTTAGTTACATATATTAAGTTCTGTATTTTGGGAATCACAAGACCCATTTAATCCATTTTATACAATTGTGTTTGCAATTTTGTATTGCTGTGTAGCACCTGATCTTGTTCTCTGCATTATGTCTGTTGCCCTGAATTTTTTTATGATTTTAATATTTTTTGTTTGGTATTGGTACCCACAAAAATAATCATTATTTTGTATGCTAACATGACATTGTCTTTTTCTATGTTATATGCATTTGGAGTATATTATGGACTCTCATTATGAATAGAACCAATGTGGTGGATTACTCATTGAGAATTGACATCTACAGATACAGTATCTCTAAGTAAAATACAGTACTTCATCAATAATTGGTTACGCTACTATTTATGTTTAGAAGATGAATGCATTGAAATAACAATATTGAGAAGCTATAAAATGCTCCTTACTCTTTATAGGTCCAGGCTCCTGAATCCGATAAGCAATCAGCTTTATGGCTTGTCCCATTAATTATGACCGCTGAACTAGACAGCTCCGTTATATTATCCTGCCTTTGTTCTGGTTGTGGATTTATTTCTCGGTCACAGGTTATATTTTTGTTATGTAGATGAGTCTGTTCCTCAGTTCCTGACAAACAATTGTTATGCATTGTTGTTGGCTGATCGGTTTCATCACCATTGTCACTGGTTGTTATTAGATTGTCAGGTTCATCCCTTTGTACGTTTGTTGCTATTTCCTTTTCATGACTTACATCTTCTCCCAGTTCAGAAAATTCTGTGACTTCTTCACTTTTAGCAATTCCATTGAAATCTTCCAAATTAATTTTTAATACTGCATCTTTATTGTGATTTTCATTGGCAAGAAGTTTTGGTTCTGCATCAATGTTTTCCAAATGTTCTTCACTAAGCTTCAGGTTTCTTTCTGTATCTTCAAGTATTTTGTTGACTATAAAAAGGCAATTGATGTAATCTGCATGTGAAAAAAATGAGATTAATGAAAATTTACTTTTGTGATACTTTTCCCATTATTGTTGACTTTGCTTATGTTCAGACTCTAATCTAAGTATCTATGAAGGCAATTGCATAGAAAATGCCATGTGTTTCATCTGTACGGCAATCTATGTTTATAGCCCTACCAACTTTTGTATAGTCTCCAACATTCTGCCCCAGCTTTAGCATTTGCATTACTTTTAGATATCTTCCAAACACCCCATAAACCCAAAACTGGGGTTTTAGCAAACTTGTGTACTACCAAATTCTGGAAACCAAACCAGATCCCTTCATAAAGAATCATAATTCAATCATTCATCTGTTCAATCATCATACTAACTTTCCTTAACGTTTACCAATCACTGGGCCAATTATTGTGGAAAAGCATTCGAAGGAACACTCATTTCCCATAATCAGGCAGTGGAAACATCCTAATAATCACCCTGAGCAAATTGCTTGTTCACAGGGTGAATTGGTTTTTAATATAGCTTAAAAATCATTGTTCTCAATATCACATCATCCTGTGTAAACAGTACCTGTGCTGCCGAGTATACTGGCACTCTAGGAGCACAAATCAACCTATTTCAAATCTTTCTATGCACATAGGAAATGCTGACTGCTCATCTGTCACGGGTGTGTCAGGAGGCACGGATGAGACTGTAGAGGCAACTCGCAGAAGGTCCCAGTGTTTGGCCAAACAGTCAAAATCATAAGAAATTGTATCTTTCCCTTTAAGAGGCAGTCCACTTTTAGTTAAAGCTGGAGGTCACTAGGATCCAGCTGATTCCTTACCTTGAGGTGCCTATATATTCCCCTTGACTCCCAGTATGCACTGCTGGTGATAGCTGTTCAGGTGTTCCTGGTTGCATCCTAGCTCAAAGCAGTGTTTGCTGGAGTCTGTTGGTTTGCTGCTTGGATCTGCTCAAGCTAAGTGTATCTCTTCCCTCTTTGTTTGTTTTCCTTGTGTGTTTTAAAGTTGCTAGCTGGGCTGACTAGTGATCACCCGCTCTGATCCCTGTGTAGTGGTAGTCTAGAGACAGTCAGGGAATACGTATCCTGGTGGTGACAGCTGCGGAAACTGTATAGGGACGCTAGGGAAGCCAGGTGTCAGCGCTAGTTTTTTTAGGGGTCACCATTCCCCCTTTTTGCTCCTAGCATCAGGGACTCGTTCCCCCCCTTTTCCCCCAATTAACTGATCAACAGTCATTAAATGTTCCAAGGTGAATGATGTATAGTGGCTATAAAAGGGTATCTTCCCTTTTATCATACAGACTTTCTGTACTCTACTGTAGGATTACTCAGGGATCTATTAGCAGATGGGAGCACAGAAAGACTGAAACCAATTTAAAGGTGAACAAGTCTATATTAAACACACGTGACAGTTAATAAACGTAAGATATAACAAGTGAGCAAATAGCAATTGAAAAGTCTCTTTAGAAGCAATTGTTATCAGAAACAGTCTATGAGTTTGATAACTCCCAGGAAGGCCTTGGAAGGTAGTCACTAGAACAAGTCCTGAACTTGGAAATGAACAGTGTAATTTAAGTCCCGCAAAGTCCAGCAAAAATCCAGAGAAACTGGAACTGCACAAAACTAACAGGGAAGCTGCATGGCTGAAGCTGGTTTCACACTGCAGGTTTTTCCCTTATCAGGTTCGATCAGGTTTGTGTGCCAAAACCAGGACAGGAACCAGGACAGGAACTTGCAGAGAAAAACTATAATTGAAAAGTTGACACCTGTTCTGAGTTTTTGAGACACTCCTGGTTTTGACACACAACATAGAACCTGATCAGGAAAAAAACTGCAGTGTGAAACCAGCCTTACAGGCACACAGAACTTACATTTCACAGGGCAGGAAGGCTGAAGCTCAGTCTGAAACACACAAGACAGCAGCAGGTTTGCAAGAGAAGCACTGAACAGGTGTGGAAAGTGGAGAAGAACTGCAGACACAGGAAGAGCCAGAGTGGAATGCCATAGGAGGTTCACTTGAGGATCACAGGAGAGCCAGGGATTTAATTGAATACTCAAGCATGGCTATATGTAAGCTGAGGTTTATAAAGGCAAATAGGAGAATCACATCAAGACATCATTTTGATAAGGGGCAAGATACATAAAATGCCAATAGAAAATTCTAAGTCCTAACCCTTTCCTAGCCTTAAAATTATGTGCTAATCATTTTCTTAAAGTACAGCATCTCAAGCAGTCATAGTTTTGTTTTTGTACCTGGTATAGAGCACTATATAATCTGCTGACATAGATTTTAACATGCTCACTGCCTAAAAAGACATTAGCTTAAAAAGTAGATTTTTTTAAGGTTATTATCCTAATCCTAAATGCATCTGTACAGCCCTTAAATCAGAAACCCCTTGTAAAAGATGTGCAGACAAAATGCTAAGAAAAAAGTCCTATTATTTGACAATTCTACTTTTATATCTATTGAGGAACTCCCAAATTTCTGCAAAGAGCAAAACAGATAATGTATGTTGAGTTTCTATGCCAGATCCTTCTATTCCCAAGAAAAATAAGCTGCCACTAGGGAAATCAAACAGCAGATTTCCCATGTTCTCCTTTGCCAAACTCATGGGTGATCGGCCAATTTGGGTGTGCTCATGAGTGGACATGTAGGCGGGTGTGGAAGATCAAAGATGTGATAGCTGTTAGCTACTGGAGCATTTCCAGATTCACCATATAAAGAAAGCCTACAACTTCTAAGGCTGGTTTCACACTGCAGTTTTTTCACTGATCAGTGTCCATCAGGATTGTGTGCCAAAACCAGGAGTGTCTCCAAAACTCAGAACAGGTGTCAATCTTTCAATTATACTTGTTCCCTGCAAGTTCCTCTCCTGGTTCCTCTCCGGGTTTTGGCACACAAACTGGATGGACACAGATCAGGGAAAAACTGCAGTGTGAAGCCCGCCTAAAGCGGCCGTCACACGTTAAGATATCTTGAAAGATATCGCTTGAACGCGCCAGATTAAACATCGCTTGAACGATGTCTGTGCGTGTGACGGCAGGATACGACGAACGATACCTGATCAAATCGCAAGATCGCGATCTGAGCCCCGGACCTCAGATCTGACGATGTCGACTCATAAGATAAACTGAATCGACGTGTCTAAACAACCGAGATCGTATACACGTTTAGGTACTGCGCGATGGCTAAATCTAGCACGTAGGCGTGGCAGGAATTTCCCATTGTGTCGCCTCCTCAGTTGTGATTCGTGAACCTTAATGGTTTCGGATTGGCTGGTTCGATACTAGCTCGCATTGGTGGAGGATGATGCGTTGCCATTGGCTGTCCTCACAGGGCGCCATTTTTGAAGAGCTGTCTTCAGCACCACACATAGGCGTCGGCTGCACTATTTCTCATGTAGAACTGTGCACCCACAAGTGCGTCAACCTGATAATAGAACCTGCGTGGTACATGAGCTTGCTATAGTGTCCACCTTTTCCTACACCAAAACAAGATTGCCGGACGCGGCACACAACGCGGGGCTACGTCACGCCCATGGGATATTGTCCCGTAGGTGACACAAGAAGTGGTTATTGCCCTGTTACGCCGCGTAGGTTGCCTTTAAGTTTTGTTACGTCACGCAAGGGGCGGTCCTCACGGAATGAAGTTGGTTTCAGTTTCATTCCGCCTGCAAGGTGCTAGCTCCTCCCATGCCCATTGCAGCTCAGTCATGGCCGCACACACAGCTCGCTACAGGGTGGGTCATTAACGGATCGCCAAAACGACAACAATTGAGCAACGCATAAGTGATCGTATTCTGCACGCCGCACCAAGGGGGATCGCGGTTTCTACCTTTTCAGCAATCAACTTATTTTTTGTGGTAGAGCACATCGTGTTTATACATGTACATTGCGACCAACATCACAGGACATTCTGGAGATGAGGCCGCCATGTTTCAAAGGACATCTGACCAATGAGGACGCAGTACTGACCACCAATGGTGTAGTGAGGGGCGCGGCTTGGAAACCATGTACCA